>JAZHYW010065569.1:0-193645 GCA_037355805.1 Ixodes ricinus
TCGTACTCTGAATGGACTGCGTGCGACGTTAATATTTTTGATTTTGGTGCGCTGGTGCTTCAAATTGGGCGAAGCTCTTGACGAAACTTGAATGTAAGGGAGATTTTTGAGCGTGACCAGACGCAGGCCACTAACAAAAAACACAGCAAATTAGGATTTTGCATCGTGTCGATATTTTTGTTTAAAGAAATTAAAACACCTCCATTTACGCAAGATCTTAAAATGTTTTTATTCGAAAATCGGTGATTAACAAAACCAGTGACGGTGTCCAGGTGCTATCAATTGACGTCTCGAACCGTGCTCCATTTAAGACACCCAAATCAGCCTGTTTTCGGTGTTTCATTGACTTTCAATAAAACGACCACCCACAAAAGTCATGATGTTCAGTTCCTAGGTAACGACATCGATTTAATTTATGAACGGTGTGTTTTGTGACAGACATATGTAAATGGTACAAAAATATTATTAATTTCATTCGGACGACCTCGGTTTCGTTCGTGTCATTAATGCTCTTGACATACTTTTTTTATTTATTTTTTTGTAACGCGACGTAAATTTGTAGAATTCAATGATTCCTGATTTAAACCACGAAAGATTATTTTGTAATAGTTTATAAGCAGACCGAGTATCGTCTTTCAAATCAAGAACATAACGTTGCTCAGGTCTTTGAATTCGCTTGAGTTTTCTACCTCGTAGAACAATTTGAGTCCTTCAATAAAAAACATCGACGAGCTCCGTACTTCAATTCCCCTTCGTTCACACTGGTCCTTACCACACTTTCTACACGGGAGATTGAGAAGATCGAAGCTTTAGAAAGCGAATCAGGGTCCTCTATTTTTTTTAGCACATAATGTGTTCATGGGATGGACTTCATGCGAAATATGTCACGCCGGAGATTGGCGGAAAAGCGTTACACAAAAGCCAATGTAACATATCGCATAAACAACACATCGTAGGTAATTAATGCATACGCATCTAAAAAGAAATGATTCTTAAAAAAGTGCGAAAATATAATTTTCGGAAAATATAACATATTTGTTTTATATTTTTATTCAAATTTTTTTTTATATAAGAAAGAATAACTGCATCTAAATGCAGGCAGCCAGAATATCGTGATTCTTTACCACTATATCCATTTTTGAAGGAGTCAGCAATTCCCTTCGGCTTCAAAAACAAAATTGTTTTTCTTTTTTTTTTATCAGTTTTAAGTGTAAAATTATGATAAATGGCGGATTTATTGATCTATCCGTCCGATCTCTGAAAGGAGTTACTGTAAACTAAAGTACTGTTCAATTATTATACTTTTATTGATGTGATCCAAGCCATACTAAAGCAAAGACCGCTAGATATTTAGCTAGATATAAAACTGTATTTACTTTTTATTTAACGTTCTGGTTTGCTTAAAATAAGGTGTTGCATGTCTGACGTTAGTGGAAAGAAAGCTAAGTGGCGGGATTTGCTGTTATCAGCACTACTTTTTGCTAGTGCGCTGCGTGATATATATTTCCGTTGATTGATGAATCTCCGATTTAAATACAAAACAAATGCGCATGAAAAGAACCAAATGATAGACATCGGACAAATAAACAAATTTTTCCGGGATAATTAAGCGGGAAACGTTTTATTTAAATTTTTATATTAAAACTGTTTTAATATAAACCATCTTTATTTGTATAGTCCACCCTGATTTTCGGCCATATTTAATATTGGTGCTCTTAATTAGGAACAATATATGTAGCGAGCGAGATTTACCTAACGCCTCAGCGCGAATAGAGGCCCAGACTGCGGCCTTTAGTCCAACGCCTTTGCTCGGCTCCACGAGAAGGGAAAGAGGGTGCTGACTGCAGTACCACGTATGGCTCACGGGAGACTGTGTGAACAGGCGGCCGCTGGCGCGTCCACGTGGCTCCGGAGCGACGAAACTTAGCTGCTAGTGCGATCCCTCAGCGTCACTGGGCGGATCCATCCATAACGCACCAACGGATAGCACACCGGGTTACGACGCCGCGTCTTAGCACAACAACTAGTGGGTGAGATAAACCTCTTCCCCTCTGCGATGCCTCAGTTACCACAGAAAGATCCTCGCAATCAAAGAGTGCTAAAGACGCAGGGCTGTACACGCACCTTCAGAAGAAACAGATCCCAAATACTTCGCATGCCTTGCTGAAGGTGTAGAAAATCAGGCATGGTTATCCCTCAAATCTCCCATCTCTTTCCACTTTGGAAGAGCGAACGCTGAAGAGAAGGCGAGGGACTGGCCTTCTTTTTGGCCTCCTGTACAGTGTTCGCTCTCTAAAGTGGAAAGAGTTGAAGCCTTTGCGGGATCAGCCTGTCCGCTTCTTGTCAACTTGCAACAAGGGATAGCCAGCCGGCAACGGCCAGGCGGTGCCAGCAGAGTGAGAGGCCCAAGGTTGCACCCCGTCTCGTTGTAACTTGGCAAAGGCTGAAGGCTACGCCACGACATTGCGTTCCGTCGGATTCAACATACGCCACCTATACAAGCGCAACGCACACATACCGAAGCATGACGCAACGAAAAGCCTGACACCTCATCCCAGTAAAAGCGCATTCCGGCGATACCTAGTCACGTGCATCGCTCCGTTGTTCCGATTAGCCCGCAGAGGCAGTACATTCCACCGTAGTGGCATGCTATACACCCACAGCTTCCTGGCCTACCATCCATTATGTTTTTGCTTTGGACGTTAGGCTAAGCAAAGCCACCAAAATAATTGCTCACGTTTGAACAATATAAGCGCTACTTCAAAACATACACTAAGTTTGTTTGCTTTTGTCGTTATATATCATTAAATTAAAGATAATTGCAGGTTGCCCATAAAGAAAATACATTCTGTTTCGTACATTTTTAATTACACAGCACTCCCAATTTCCCCGAGCAGTTTGGAACCTCCTGTTGCGGAGTTGACTCTGATGCATTTTCGCGCTTCGCCAACGCAGAGGTTTGCTGCCGACGCTCCAAGGCACCGGGTTTGTCAAACAGCAGAGACGGCTGTCTCTGCTGTGAGGACAGGTTAACGCAACAATAGATGGCGACAGCCACCCTTGCCAGTTCAAAGGGTAAAACCCCGGGCCTGTGCGCGTCCAGCCTTCCCAACTACGCAAAAGCTGTCAGTGCCGAGGTTATTAGATTTTTGCGTATCAAGATGTATTCCCTAGGAAAGATTTGCGTAACCCGCGGAGACTTTAAAATAGAGCATCCGCTTTGACACACTACTCCTGAATAAAATGTGACTTGCTCTCGATCGGTCTGATAAACCCGGTTAGCACATGGCTGCGTCGTGTGTGCAAGATATCGAAAACCATTCAATAAGAACAACATCAATAGCGTTGTTCTGAGAAAGAGATCGGCTACCTCAACCTTTTTGTTTTTTTGAACCCATGAAGATATGATGTTTTCTAACTTCATCTTTGACGTAAGTTGCTTTGTTTATACTTCTAAAAAAATTATCGCGCTCTTTTAATTTTTTTTTGCGTGTGTAAAGGAGTGAAGTTTATTTAATTTTTAATTTATTTAGCGCATCTATGATCTATGAAATTAATTTTCTTCCTTTTTCTGCCTTCACATTCCTATTTAGTTTTTCTCTTCCTCGGTGAATACATTAAAGAGCCAGTTGGAGTAAATGTTTCTGTCCATCGCACCTCTTATTTTTCTTTGCCGTATGAGCTTTTGAATTTTAACCATGTATTGGCCGACTAGCGCAACAATTAATTTTAATTCATTATCGAAAACCACCCAAAGCTCCCTGTAACAAAGAATAGCTAACCATAACGCACGCATAATTCATGTATGATACATGGTGTTTCCCTGTTTTATCCGAATGATCAAGATAAGGTTAACATAGAAATATACTTGGGATGGAGAGTGTGCTGGTAGGGGTAAAATATATATATATATAGGCGAATATTTATATTTATTTATATTTTACCCCTACCAGCACACTCTTCATCCCAAGTAAGGTTAACACTTTGTAAATATTTTATGCAGCACACGTAAAACGTTCTTATTCACAACAGGCTTTTAATACCAAGGGCGATATTAGCGCGGATGAAAAAGGCTCTATGAGCGTAAACTGAAAACTAAGGTGTAATCGGCGAACCTGAGCAAGAAACTATAGACAGAACGAGCGTCGACAAAGCAGCAGCGAGCGCCGATGGCGGCAGCAGCGAGCTGCGATGCGTCGGCGTTACAGCCGGCTAGCGCAAGAGTGCGTCGTTGTCCGGAGAGTCTGAATTCGTCGTACTACATACCGCGCTCGGCTCCTTATGCGCTGCGCTCCGCATCTCGAATATTCGGCCTAGAATGTGCGGCAGTGAAGTAGGGCGAGACTTTCTCGGCGAGGTCGTTCTGGCCTCTTTATGTTTTACACTTGCTGTAAGACTAAGCTCGAATCTTCAACAAGTACGGAGAAGCGTTTCTTCTCGGTGATGCACGTGGCCATATTTGAAATGTAAGAGAAAATGGAAAGGTGTTCTATAAACACGCGTATCGCCGAATGAAAGAACATTAAATAAAGACGTGAGATTTAAGCCTTTCGAACTAAGTAATAATTTAAGTATGCTTAATTGTTTTATATCGAAGACCTCGTTACGTTAAAGCAGATTGTCCTTTTACTATTGTAAGTTTAACTCCTGTTCAGATGCGCCTGTCTCTGGTTTTGAACTTACCAATCTGCATTCCTGACATGTTTCTTTTTTTAAATGCCATATTCTAAAACAAAAAGTTTTGCTCTTCGCTAGACCGCCTTTCGCCAAACAACGTGACCATCAAGTGATTATTTCAGCGTCGCTCCAAGCCATCGAGAACGAAGCCTAAAACAAAATACCGCAAAAGACGCAGTAAAATCAGAGTGTATAAAGCAATAAAATGCAACGGCCATTCAGCGAAGAGCGGAATGGAGTATAAATATAACGGCTTCTCAAACAAGAGCGGGAACGACAGCGGTAAACACGGAGGAATACAATCCACACCTCGGTAACACGCAACCGTCAAACATATTGCAAGAGAAAACGACTGCGAACTCGAACGACAGCGGTACGACGGAGAGAAATAGTCCTACTAAATGCAGCAAAGAATCAAATCATCACGATGGAAGAAGACAAATCCGCTTTGGTCGTTGCCGACTCGCGAAAGGAATGTTCTCCGCAGCCTGCAGACGACGGTGCCGGCATGGCGTACCGTTATTAAATTTTCGCGCAATAAATCGGTTGCCCGACTTTCGACAAATGTAGCGATCCATCACTGAGTCCCCCCTTCCTCCGAGACACGCGCTAGGACATCGCGTCCATTTTCCACACCTGTACAGCGACGGGGGACGACAAGCGCCGACACCGTGTCGATGTTTTCCCCGAGGGAGGAACCTACCTCACTTTCCCGTGTCCCGCCCCACTTTTCCCTCACGTCTCACTTTTCCGTGTCTCTCTCCACTTCCTTTCTCTCTCTCTTTCTCTCCCTTTGCCTCTCTCTTTCTCGCTACCTTCACTCCTTTCTCATCGGCGGATCCAGCACATGGACACGGACTAACCGGAGGAAAAACAACTGCGAGAATGTAGCAGCCCGCAATATTACCTCCTCTCGACCTCCTCCGCGATACGTTTCCATTTGCAACGGAGACAGTTTTCAGCGCCTTCCGGCATATTATACAACTTGAAAGAGAAAAAGAGGGGAAGAAGCACGAGATGTGTCGTTGTTGGGTTTGAACGCACCCTCGGTAGTGAAATAAAACTAAATGAAATTTTATCTCCTCTCGGCAAAGTTGTTGTGTTTGTTCTTGTTTGTGGCATCTTGTTTTACCATCTCTGAAAGAAGCAGCCAGATGTGATGGGGTGTCGCATGGTTCCACGTTACTTAAACTGCCCCATCCCTTCTTTCGACATCAATCGTATTTTGAGCTATATTTGGCACTGCTACGGTGCTCCTACCGTGTGTCTTGGGGGGGGGGGGGGGCAAGATTATAGACAAGTTACAGTAATCCTGGTACGCCTTACTGTGACGTCCTTGTGGTTTTGAACGCTGCGACAAAAGTACAGCGCGATAGTATTTGGAAAACCCCAACATAAAACAGTATGTTTCAAATTTTTATTTGAAATAAACTCTAGACGACAGAAACACATTCCGCACATGTCTGAATAATGCTTTGTTCGTAACTGAACGATTTTACTCAAATTACTGTAGTTTCACTAATTTGCTTAGTAATTTAGTATCTCAATTACATTTTTATTTTGGTAATTAGTAGTTTCCTTTCAATCTATTTTCGTCGTAACTTCAAGTCAAATGAAAAGTTGCATTGCAACTTTTGTTTTATGTTTGGTTATCAACGAACTAGCTAAAAGGTTTGTTTGTGCTAGTTGGTTCACGAACATTTAAAAGTAACACAACGCAACAATATGCCGACGAAGTAAAAGCGAGACAGTACACACTGCAGATTAGCAACTGAAAGTTTAGTTTGGTCACGCCTTCTACATAAACACAAGGACTAAAGACAAATAGATAGAGCGCGAAGAAAGAAAAAAACTATGTTTGTGCGTTCGTTCTTTCTTTCTTCGCACTCGACTTATTTGATTTTCACCCATGTGTTTATATAGAAGCCGGAAGAAAAATAAGCTCACAGTTACTAGCCAGCGCTGTATACTGCCTCTTTACTCCGTTTGTGTCGCGTTGCGCGGTTTTATTCCGAAGTATCAACAAACGTTCGCGCACGAAAAAGAATAGGGTGCCGGACGACCTGTTTATATTTAGAAAGAGAAGGAAGACCTCGCGTAAAATCGATATATAGTTGGCGACAGGTTAAGAGATCAGAAGAGGCTCCTCATCCTTCTTTTTTCACTTCGGTAGAGCACATTCTGGAGAGGAGGTCACCTCCTCTCCAGCGTTTTCTCCGCTGAAGTGGAAAGGGGCACCTGGGAGGAGCTTGCCTTGAAGTCTTGACCTGTCCCCAACTATTGGGAATGAGAATCAACAGCTACGCCCCAAGCGACCAACTTGAGAACTGCACAGATGAGGACAACAAATAACAATGACGCGGCGCTCGGCGGCGGTTGCCGAACTCATGTCAGCATTCCGCTAGATCTCGTGTTTTCTCGTCGTCCGAAGAAAGACTATTTTCTAGCCACTTTGGCCTGCGTGAACAATGCAGCACGCACCCCGCATGAGACTATCACCTGCTGAGCACAAAGGCCGATATGGGTTAAGTTGGTACCCTCTGCGGGCTAGTTTGTGCGAAATCCAACATGTCCCTTCCCATTAACGTCACTCCGTTTATTCTCAACACTTTTTTACGTTCCGTAAAAGTTCGAGTCCACAGACCTTGTGTTGAGTAAAAACTGAGGTTTGGGGAAACAAACTGGAGAGAGCGCACCTTATTGTTCATCTCCTCGCCAATTAAAAGAAAGCTAGCTATTTAGAGCTCTTGAAGGTTAGTCGTCTACCTCAACGACAGTTGGAACAGGAACGCAAAACGTGAAAGGTGTATCTCGAGTTCTTTTTTTTTTTCATATGGGGTTGAGTAACAGCGGGATTAGCACCGAAGACTGCTGTCTTTTGTGTCCCAAGCTTCCGGGAGTATACCTATCCTAGCATTTGAAGAAGTAGCTATCTAGCCTTTCCTCCCCCTGCTTTTCGTGATCCTTCCTGTAAAGATTCGCGCCCATTGCATGCAGTATAAAAAATTATGTCGTCTTACACCCTTTTGTCACATATAATGCATCCGAATAATTCGATTCGACGCACAGCCCACTGCCGTCTAACAGACGGCCCCAACTTTACGAGGGGCTTGATAACTCGGAGATGCAACTTATTAAACTGCTAAAGTACGTATCAAAGACTACAAAATAAAACACTGAGGTTTTTGCAGTGGGGCCAAGAAGACCTCGACAATTAATTTTCGTAGTCACTAACACGTTCATTTTCTATTTCAATAGATTGTACCACTCGGGCTATCAAGCCGCTCTTAAAAGTTTGTACCGTCGGTTCGACATAAACTCGCTGTGCGTCGAGCGAAATTTGGAGTGTCGTATACGGGCCGAGGGGTGTAGGAAGATACCCTTTCTGTTTAGAGTGAGGAAGTGTTCCCATTACACGCCACATCTCCACCAAGGACGTAACAAAATGCAGCAGCCGCTTCGAATCTCGCTTGGTGTTTCTGTGTTCGCGTGCCAAAGGTCAGCGCAAAGGTGATGTCTTTGCCGTTGCCCTTTCTGCCAGAACTCAACAGTGAAAGTTTTCCAAGATTTAAAAACCGTTCGAGAAACATTAGTCATTGCTCAAAATTTTGTGCATAAAAATCAATAAACAGGCTAGCCGCAGTCTACGAAGCGAAATTCAGTGAGAAACCACAAGAAGGAAATGGACTATCCTAAATAAAGTCATCAATAAGAAAAAAAAAAGAAGACAATAAAGCCGTGGTTGCACTGTCAATACATCGTACTAAACTTTCATCCTATCGTACATCGTGAAGTGTCAATTGTATTGCTACGGGTTTAAAGACAAGGATACAAGAGCCTGGTGGAAGTTAATATGCAAAGTGAAATAACAAGGTTGTCACGTTTACAAACAATATATAAGCGATATATCAGTATGTAAAATTTAATTTACGCTGTGAACGAGTTCGAGCACTAAGTCGTGTAACATTGTAACGGGTTAAAAATGAAAAAAAAAATTGTTGGCTTTTTTACTTTGATGAAGAAGGAAGACCAGTGAGGCTGTACTATGGTGGGAATGAAGTAATGGCAGGATGCAAGTCGGCAAGACAACTGTGGAAGGGCTTGAAAGGCTGCGCCATCTATGAGCGACGGCGGCAAGCGGACAACCGGTAAACACCACACTCCGGACAGCTACCGCCATCATGAGTGACGGCAGCAACCAGAAGTTTGTGTCGACATGTTTTTGCGAGGGACACGATCCTGCGGAAACTAGCCCTTCAACAGCTCCGCTGTAAAACATATTGGAGCACTAGTAAATTGAATACGCATAAAACTGCAATCTGATAGTAGGCCACGTCGAGATGTTTTCTGTTTTTTTCCCTTGTAATTCCCAGAGCAAAAGTTATAAAAAAAAATGGAATGAAACATGTTTTCCCTGTCGTTCTGAATCCGAATAGGTGCAAACGTGCTGCATTGGTATCAACTTGAGCGACGAAGACGGCACAAAACGACAACGTGCAAAGTCTCGATAAATTCCCGCTGGACAAAAAAAAAAAACAAAGATTGACGATTATGGGGAACTGATAAACTGAATGTGAGGGTGCAAACGGGCAGGCTTTGAGAAACTTTTTGGCATGTGTGTCGTTTGTACCAGGAGACTCGTGGTTTTCTCATGGTGTGGGAAAATGTTTCAAATCTTCTTAATCTTGAAACGCTCTAAAAAAACAGCAATATGCATTTTCTTTACTTTCTTGGAACAAGTAGTCATTGTACAGTCAGGGTGCCTCCTCTTCTGATTTCAGAGCAAGAGCTCGAAGAAATATTTTATTCTGAACAACCACATCTCACGGGGGAAATGCTCTCTTAGGGAGCTAACAAACTCCTTCGGAAGTACCAGGAAAAAGATGGAAAAGCTGTCCGATGTTGTCGTTGCTCTAGAGACGTATGCCCAAGGCCCGTGTCTTTGGCGGATTGTTTGACGCGTATCCCCTACAGCGGTTCATAGTGGGTTGGTGACCACCTGGATTGAGTAACTGCTGCTCGAGAAGGAGCGCCTCTCGATGTCCTGTGATGTCTACACGATGGCACTGTCAACCATGGTGCTAGGCACACAGCAGAGCAAAGTGCGACGATTGACTACGGTCGTGATGCAGATCCCTCTGGATTGCATCCCTATACGATGATTTCGGCACCAGGGGTACCGTAAATAACTTGCAATATAACTGATTTCCATGCAATTGTTCTTAGCATGAACCACTCAAATGTATATTTTATTGTCTCCCTCATTACCTATTGTGCATGGGGTCATTGACGAAGGTTTTTTCTCTCTTTATTTTAATTTCACTTACGTTCTGCGTCTGTGTGACGAGTTGCGTTTTCTCTTCTCGGTTTTATCATTGACCGAATGTATTGATTCATCTTATTTCTCTGTATACTCCCTATTTTTCCTTCATCGCTGATGGACAACGATCACAGGATGCTACACCGGGTGAATGCGGCGCTATCTCTAAGCCCTGGACGAGAATACCTTAGGGGTGACAGCCGTCAACCAACACTGGGTCATCCCCTGGAGCCCGCTGACATCACTGAAATGAGCGATGACACCACCAAAGTACCAGGGACCTTCCATCTGAGACGTGCATTGATCAGCACGCGGGAGGCCACCTCAGTTCTCGCTGGCAGACTCGCTTGAACCTTCCCGTAACTTTCGAGCTTGAAACTTCCCCGAACCTTCAAGCAACGGTGGTTGCGAAGTTGAGAAGACCTTCACCTTAACTTATCATCTCCTAATCATCATCACCAGACGCGGCACCGGCGTGCTGATTAATGGACATATCATCTCTGATTATCATTACTAATCGTGGCATCACAAGGCGTGGCAACGGGGAAAGGCTGTCACCTTTCCATGGTGCCACGCCTCTGCTGAGCCAATAAAGATTATTACCATACCTGGCGTTGACGATATTAGTGTAGGTTTCGGCTTCAAAGGAATTTTGAATCTTTAAAATGTGTACTTCTTTATATGATGAACGGCTTCATTCAGCAGCGTGCGCTTCCGGAAGTGTTAAAAACGGCTATTGTTAGGCCAGTGCTAAAGGGGGGCAAACCAACTGTAATTGGTAATTACCGCCCCCTATCTATTCTGCCGGTTGTTGGACATTTATTAGAAAAGCATCTTGTTTCGATGATGACCAGTTTTTTAAGATAGTACTCAATTGTACCGGAGACGCAATATGGTTTTGTGCCAGGTCGAGGCACGCAATTGTTGTTAGATGACGTTGCCGATTATTTAAACTCCGCTTTTGATGATAATATGTTTTCCTGCGCTCTTTTCTTGGATGTGTCAAAGGCCTTCGACACCGTGAACCACTCCGTACTGCTGCGTAAGCTTTTCAAGGTGGGTTTTAGGGGCCCTTATTTTTATATGCTGTCTAATCTGCTTTCCGGTCGCTCTCAGCGGGTGCGGGTGGGGCATGAGTTGAGCGCCGTGCGCTATCTGAAAGTAGGCGTTCCCCAAGGCTCTGTGTTGTCACCTTTGTTATTTAATATCTACGTCAGCGATCTTCCCTCTGTCATCGAGAGTTGTAATCCTGCTACCAGTATGCTGACGACACTCTGCTGATATCTCGGCATATCAATTTTGCGAGCGCCCTTGACATTTTACAAGTCAATGCAAATAAAGCAATGGATTGGTACTCTATGAATATTTTAAAGTAAATGTGGATAAAACAAAATTGATGTGTTTTCGAAATCCGCTGAAATCACGGTTTCGTAGACAAGCCGTTTTCTTTTCATGTGCGTACCCTTGTACTTGTGTCCCTGCTTAAGTGGGTGGAGACCACTAAATACATGGGAATTTTTTTGACCACGACATGTCTTGGAATAATCCGTTGGCATATATATGTAGAGTGTTACGAAAAGTGGCCTGTCTGCTTTATAATATTAGAATCTTTGTTCCTCTTCATGTTCGAAAAATGTTGGTTTATGCCCTGGCATACATTGTACTTAGGTACGGGATTACGGTGTTTGTGCACAGTAGTGGACAGTGGCATGCTAAAGTGAACACCCTGTTGAAAAGTGTTTTGAAAAGTGTGGCGTATAATTCAATTTTCACAGACAGCACGAACATTTTCAGTGACCTTGAGATGCCGAATTTTCCTCTCTACTCCGACAAACAGTGATACTTCGTTATTTTTGGACGAATCGGTTTAAGATTTTGCACGATCCGTCTCGCACGCTAAGGAAAACAACCCGTTTTAAACGGCCTCGTTGCTTCACGAGGTATGGGATGAGAACCCGTGATTACTATGTTCCGGATATTTTCAATGATCTTCCTGAAGGTGTTTTCTCTTTTGACTCTAAAACTAAGGTTAAAAAATGGCTCCGTTCTTTTATGGTCGATTCAGTGTAGGTAGTCATGGGTGTGTATGAGACCAGAGTGTTAGATACGTAGGTTAGGTGTGTGTGTGTGTTTTTTTCTCTTCTTTCTTTTCTGTCTTTTTTTTGTCTTTTTTTTTTTTTTTTTCTTTTGCGCTATTGATACCATGCTGATGGTGAGTTTGAAGGGTTCCAGTCACACAAGCCATTTAGGCTTTGACTGACCCGATTTTCACTGTAATATGGTTGCAAATAAAATCACTATTATTATTATTATTAATATTATTATTATTATTATTATTATTATTATTATTATTATTATTATTATTATTATTATTATTATTATTATTATTTTTCACATTTCATCTAGTGCGAGCTTGTTATGCTTCGCTGAAGTTACCGTGCTTTCGCTCACTTTTCTTGGAACGGTAATTTGGCGACACTTCTGGGGAGAGTGAGTACTTATGGTGCCCGGCCAGTCCACCTCGCGAACTTAGCATCTGTGCTGCGTTTTCGAAGCTCCTCGAGTGCGAACTACACGATATGGCGAAAGCATGCGTTCTTTTTATGTGCCAATTTAGCCTTTAACGACGTTCACTTCTGCTGATGCACCGTACCGAGGCCACTTCCATTGAGGACCTCTCTGAAAACATGTTCGCCGATGTGGCTAGATAGTGGCGTTGTCCCGTCGTTATCTTCGTTTTCCATTGTATTATCGGGTGTCTTCCGTGGTGTTAGTGTGTAGTCACCGGACATGCCAAATGACGACTGCATTTGTTGCGTGAAGTTTTCGATTGTCTTCCGACCCGTTGATTGACTGATTTTTCTTTCTACTAAAAAAGTGGTTTTTGTGTGTTGTTTTTTACTGAACATATGAAATATTTCAGAGAAAGACTCATGAATTCAAAGAACTGGATCTCTGAATATTATTATACAGTGTTTTAAAATAACTCATGCATGAGTGTTTTTATTTTTATTTTTATGACGACTAACGGCTGTAATTGACACAGTGATCAAGACAGGAACAACAGCGTCTGCAATAGTTTCATCTTCACTGCTTCAACCAAATTCTCTGACACAATCATTCCGACTACATCCTGTCAAGTCAATCATCGTGCAAGATTGCTTGTGCTTGTTCTTTTTTTTTCTGCACGTGATGTTACTTCAGTGCGAACTTCCCTTTTTGTATTTTCCGCTGAAGGGTCTGGTCCCACAAGTCCCTGATATGGCTTCGATCGGACCACGACACTCAGCTTTGGCTATACACCTGCACTACTGAATAAATTTATTATTATTATTATTATTATTATTATTATTATTATTATTATTATTATTATTATTATTATTATTATTATTATTATTATTATTATTATTATCGTGCTCCCATATTTTCTTTAAACACATCACCATTTCTGTTTTCAACCCTACCATCCTCTCTTTCAGCACTTGTTGATTATTGATACTTGCTATCATATCTTCGTTCTACTTCTCTTTTAAGTAAAGTTTCCCTCTCCCGCTTTTTTCTTTCCCTTCCCCTCCTTTCCTTCTCTGCTGCTTATAAACCCCGTAGGTATTTCTCTCGTGCTAAAAGGGCCGAGTTTCTCACCAGGTATTTACTAATAACTTGCTGTGACCAGCGTAACCAGCCGATCAGACGACGCATGACACAAAGAATGCAATCGCAGCCTGCAGCAAGCGGACGGACCGCAGCACGGGTTGCCTAATGAGTATTTTGTCAAACTGACACCAAGTGGAAGCACTACCGTTCTAATTACTACACTCTCACTCGTACCCGACGGCCGGGAAGAGAAAATGCTGATGGATTGAGCACAGAAGAAAGAGGGAGAGAAAAGCGAGCGTGGAAAGCAAAATGATGACTAACGAGAGAAAAAAGAAATACTAGCACCTTTCGAAAAAATAAATAAATAAGAAATCGCGAAAGCTAGGACCGATGCGGAGGATGCAAGGACAGCAGTTCAGAAACAGAGAGGGAAAACAAAATGGAATCAAAAGTCAGGGAAGATTTCAGGAACACAGCGGGCGTTCTTACGCGTATGGCCGTTCTGTGGCAGCCCACGCTCGGGTTGTTCGCAATGCTGTCCGACTGAGCAAAGAGTTATTAATTGCGCTCGTACGAAGTGTCGTGGCACGTCCGTGGACTTCTTCATTACGGATTGAGCGCCGCTCTGATATTTGTCACAGTCTGCGCATTCTGGCTTTGACAGATGCTACTCAGAGAAAACATTGGTTGATGCCTGCGCGCAAATAATCGCTGCAAGTCGCTCTTTTCTTCACGTTCTCTTTCGCTCTCCTTGTTCGGCCGAATATGGGCTCTAATTGCACTACGCTGTTGCTCCGCATGAAGATTTCGGAGAATTGGGACCAAAATATCCTCGCATACATTGATATTTTCGGGCAGAATTTCAGCGCATTGTTTTACGCTACGCGTATGCCAACGCCACTGCCGTCTTTGTCTGTGTTGTCACCAGAGTGATACACAGCTTACATTTTTTAAACATTTTGATACATTTTGAAACGTTATCTTTCTCTTCTCTTGGTGTCAAGTTTTGTATTTTTCAATCTCGGGTTCCTTCAAAATGATGACTATACACCAACTTACTTGCGCCATTATGTCATTTTTCATTAATATAGAGATTTCCACTTAAAGGGCATCATTTATATTTATCTTAGCATACAATAATCAAAATTATATGTGGCGCTTCTTTAAATATTTAATTAAAATTATAATTCTCAAAAACATCGTTCCTGTATTCATGGAAAGCTAGCGCGGTTCCCTGACGTGTCTTTTGAACGTGATCTAAACGAAGTACACAAGAATTTACTACGAAATAAACAAATGACTACTCTTCTCGCGGAGATGAGTAATTATTGGTTTAATTTACTCAAACAATCAAATTGTATTGGACACGGCCATTGCATCAGCGTTCGGCGAGAACTCGGGTCCAGACACTGGCTTCCTGTCAAAGCAATGGCGACCTCCAATGTTGCTCGATGGGCTTGCGAAAAGAATCGATTCTGCCGCCTAGAAGCTAGAGACGTAGATTTAAATTTGGGATTTATAGAACGTGTAAACAATCAATTGTCTCAGGGTGGCTAGACTCATTTTCTCCAAACTTAGATCCTACCTACGATTATAGGAAAACTTGCAGCGATTGCGACCAACTTGGTCCCCAAATAAACAGGTTACACTCCATTGCCAGGTATTAAAAATCTTCTAAAGAAATTCAGATACTCCTAATGGTTCATCGAGGCTCGGATTATCGAGGCTATCGAAACCGTCGAGGCGTGGAGTTTATTGCCGAATGAAATTGTGAATACGGAAACGGTGTTCTCCTTCGAGCATTCCGTCGCTACACAGTTAAATAAATAAAACGCGAACTGCTCATTTTATGTGATATATGTGACGATAGCTGGCTTTAAATTTTTTTAGCTATGCCTTTTTTTCAACAGCAATATTTAACGTTGTATTTACTTTTCAATTTCTCCGGGATCTGTCTCCTGTTAACATCCCTTTTGGGGAAGTATGTATCTTTCCATTACAAACATTACCTCGTATTTTTAATAAATCCACAAAAACAAGTGGCGCTAGTTAATGTTTATTGTGGAATGAGTCACGTTGATCGAAGTTAATTTCATTTTACAAAAACAAATACGTTCGAGCATGACCGATAAAAAGCTAGAACAACTGAGATCGCAGAGTAAAAACCGCAAGCCGTCTGCGACAGACAAGTTTACAGAGATGCGCACAACCATTCGAGAGACATTAAAAGCAAAAATCCTCTACAAACATTTATTTAGGGGATCTTGGGAAATCGGAGGTAGAGAAAATTCGATAACCAAGCGCGCTGTTCTAAAGCCGATATCTTTGCCCTCGAGGCGAAATCAACCGAAGAAGGAAAACTCTCGGTCTGCTAGCCAGAAACACAAACTCTACGCCGAGTGTCGCTGCACTTGAGGAATGTGGTCGACTGAAAGCAGAGGACGGCGTGCTTATAAAGCGACCGGGTTGGCGAACACAGGCGTACACAAACATTCTTTTTCAGATCTTTTTGGTGGGGCTTACGCGAGAACGTTATGGAACCGGTTCCGCGGGCAGTTGGCTCTGCCTCGCAAAATGCTGTCCAACATGCATAATACATGCGTCATAAACGCGAAGACTCGGGGCCCTGCCTATTTTGCTTCGCTGCGGTCCAAACGCCAAACTTGCTTTTCTTCTTTTTTTTCTTCTTTCTTTTTTTTTTTTTTTGTTTGTTCGAAAGCTACCAATAAGGTTGGGACGGGGTCTTGCGACTAGGTGCCCGGTTTTTGCCAAATGGTACAGACCGCGTTGAAGGTACGACAATTTACGGAAATGTGAGTGCAGGTCAGTCTAGCTCAGCCTTTCGAGCAATGCGGCGCGAAATATTTATTCACCGACCCTAGCTGTCGGCTTGCGGCTGGTCGGTTTGATTTAAGGGAAATTTCAGCTCGGGCTGTTTAGAAGCAGCAATAGCTTTTCCCTCTTATGGGTCTAAAATATGGAAAAAGTTCGGATGGTGGCGTCATGGTCAGTGGCACGAGGTCCTCTGATACCATAACCTAAAGTGAGGAAAGCTTTCGTCTTTTAAATATATATGCCAAAGCACTAAATGTATCTTCATTTTAGTGACTAGCGTTTTCTTAATAATAATGAATTGATCCTTTACAATAAAATATATATAGATATGTAAACATTATTATTAGTAGAGGGGGGGGGTGGCGGAGTAGAGGACGGCGACATTCTTCTTTGACGTCAAGGACTGATGATGAAGTCAATTTTAAAGGTTTAATTTGGCGTATGGGGTAAAATATGCCAAGACGCAGCCACGTTCTTTTTTATGCACTTTTTACCTAAAGCTTTCGTTTTCTTCTTTAAATCTACTTCACGGTAGGAGGAGTCAAAGAACTTAATCTAACTGTCAGTTTCTCATCATGCAAGAAAAAAACTGAGGCTAGTTTGGCTCAAAATCGAGTCAACGTAGAATGCTTTCAATCTCTCGGGCTATAGTCATATCTTTGTTCATTGGAAGGACAAAGCAACCTGCTAGGTTGTGAGTACATTATTCATCCTTGGCGTCCTACCCCGTGAGGTGAATATATTAGGGCGATTCGGCATGATTCGTCGAAATTTCGTCTCTATACTTACCTCAATTATAGATTCACCTGAATTAGTGATCCCGGGTGCCAATTTCTCCGGGACCCTTGTTCCCCGCACATGTGTCTCAAACTTGAATTTTCAAAACTGACAATCTTCAGAAACAGAACGAGTTATTAGCATATTCAGTTCACAATTAAAAGTGAGGAAATATAACTCGAAAGCCAATCCCGAAAATGTGTCCGTCCGTCCATCCGTCACTCCGTCCGTACCTTTTCCTCTAAATTTTGCGGGAAAATTGACATCACGTAACCAGATATCATGTGATTGACGTCTTGTAACCTGAACACAAATTTATTTTCCGCGCAAAATTTGGCGGGAAAATTACGTCACGTGACCTGACGCCACGGTACATATACATCAATTCAGTTTCCACGCTACACTTAGTGGGAAAACTGAGGTTCACTTGCCATTATTTCCCCTCAACATTTAGTTGGAAAACTGAGTAGGCCTATAGGTTCTGTGACGTCGGCTCAAGTGATGTAAGTTTAACTTCTAAATTTGGCGGGTAAATTATTTTCACTTTACCTGACATTGCGTGACAAAAAAAATTGATGCAGGTAACGTGCCCGGTACACCAATTCAAATTCCCTCCCTAAATTCTGCGGTAAACTTATATCACCTGACCTGGTGTCAAGGAATCTACATCAATATAGATTTTCCGATAAATTTAGCGGGGAATTTGATAAAATATAGGTTCATCACTGCTCGAAAATTCTGTTTAATGTCTTCTAATCAAATAGAAGTGATTTTGATTTAAATTAAGCATTTCAGGCATTAGAGGTCTTCGAAGATAAATGTGGCAGCTAATTATTTTCTAAGAAGAGGAACTATGCACAAACGTTGGCTTTGGTTGAGTCTGGTCAGGTGGGTACGGTATCTGTGTGATCTTTCCTGTTTTACTTGACGTGCAAACGAAGCAATGGTTAATATTGAAAGCCCCATCCTTTGACGTTACATCTTGCGTATATTTGCTTGGTGAGTGCATACGTTCTTTAATGCGACTTCCCGCCGTTTTGGTTTCGGATTAAAAAGTGGTTTCAGACAAAAGGTTACTAGTCCGTTATTTGCACTGAGCATTTTGCTTGTGCGACGCACGTTTACGCTAAGAATATCAGAGCAATAGCGTAATGCCTCGACTCAATCGGTTAAAGAAATACCTGATATTTCAGTTCGTTTTGGATTCTCGCGCCAAGCCATTTATCGCACTGATTGATCACCGAGGTGCTTACTCGTGAACAGGATGTACTGACCTCATGTAATCTGAATTGATGACAGCTTCCAGCATTTCATTTTCGACGGCGCTACGCTGTACGAAATTCTAAGTACTGTTTTTTGTTGTGTGTCAGACTTTATAATTTAAACTATAGAGCGGATATCACAATCGAATTCAATATTTTGAAACTTCAGGCTGGTAAATTGTTAATGTGTTCGCTTTTCTTGAAAACTCACTTAGAATTAGAAACATTCCTCTGCTGCAGTGTTTCCGCAAGCATGCCTGTAGAAAAAACAATATTTTTTGAATTCGACGTTTGCATAGCCAGGTCTTTAGATAAGACCAAGTGCGCTGCGTGTCAGATTCTAAAATATGCTTAGGTCGATTTAATTTGTTTTTATAATATTATGTCAGCCAATCAATTAATTTTGATTTGCCAGAATCATTGGACGTGAAATTCAGACAAAACGCACTTAAGTACATAATTTATGGTTCAGAGATCTCAGGGCATTGGCACCAACATTTAATGCTACATATGAGTGTCACCATCATCTCAGCGGCTGTAAAGTATAGCGGCTGACATTATTTTCTCATGCCCGTGTTGAGAGTATTCCGGAAGGAAGTTCAGAGGGCATGGCACGAGCCACCATGGACATTCCTTTCAACAACAAAGGTTCATCTTGCTGCCTTTAATGACTTACGGTGTCCTGGCACGAGCTTCGGAAACATCGCTTTGTGTCGTATTTTGCATCCAAAGCCCTTTATTTCCACCAACCTGCTACCAGGGATTCCTCAAAATAACTCTTGGATAGGAAGCACGACTTCTTCAAAAGATGATTGGATTACGCACAATAAATCTAGGCTTTGTCAGAATAAAAAAAAAATTGTCAAAGAAATGGCGAATTTTGAAGGGACCAAAGCAAGAGTGGAGTACATTTCATTCCGAACGGCGACTTAAACACATACATGAGCTCAAGTACAACTTACGGCCTCAAAACTCACAAAACCAACCCTCCCACGCGCGGTCACCGATCAGGTATACTATACCATTTCCCCAGCAAAGTACGGCCTGAGTGCAGGCGCACTTGAAAAGCAAATCGGAAACTTGGGTGGAAAAACCACACGCAGGGCCCGTAAAAGAATGCACATGATACGTTCCCCAATGCAGGTGTACACATTCTAATAAAAAAAAGAAGAAAGTCTAGCGAATAAAAAAAAAATGCAGGAGGGCAAAGGGCCGCGTTCCGGAAAGCCACGGCGAGACCAACGTCCACTGGCCAGCGGCCCTTTCCCTAAGTCCTTCCGTCAGCGTCCCGCAACCTGCGGTCGCACGGCCTCACGAGCAATTCGTCACCGCCCGAGCGGAAACGCAACGCTCGGAACAAACGTCGAGCGACTCGCCGCACAAAATAATAATAATAATGATAAGAAACCGCACTACCTGATCTCTCCCCCCCCCTCCCCTTGCCCCAACTTCCCTACTGGCCCCCCTCTCCTTTCCCGAGTGTCACAGCCATTTTTGGCCGTCGGGCCCTCCCTCGCCCGGCCCAGCAGTTCTCCCGGACAGCGGTGCTCCGCTACCAAAGGTGAAACATTCAGCAAAAATTCGTATCCGAGGCAATACGGCACAGCCCGGAGCGACTGGGCAAGGTGCTGACCTCAGCTTTACCGGCAGTCCCGTCATCTTTCTGCTTCTCCTCCTCCTCCTTCCCTAGGGCATGGCCTGCCTCTCCCCCGCCCTCGGGGCAACTCTTGCCCGCTTCTTTTTTTTTTCTTTTCTCCACTGCGCGGGCTGGTCTCGCCTCGTTTGGCCATTTCTGTTCGCCTGGACGATTTCCCCGGCACCGTCGCCTCCGATCGAACCCCGGCTCCGGGCGGTCGCCGAGGTCCGACCGCGCCGCCTCGCGTAAAAGGAAGACCAGGGAAAAGGGTGGCACAAAGGAAGAGGGAGAGGCTAATTCCCTGCCCAGTCTCGCAGAAGCGCCCGCCGGGAGTTATCGCTCGTTGGAATAGCGTGGAAAATATTAAAGGCAAAGTGTACTCGAGCTGCAACGAGAGATACTAAATTATTTATTCAACTCAGCATTAGAGACAGGCTCGAAATTTTATTGTTTTTACTATCACGTGGTAGTTAGGATTCTTTTATTTTTTTATATCTACAAAGCTTCTTTACTGTACTTCGTTGCACTACAAGAAAATTCGTTGTAACATAATGTAGCAAAACTTGAGTTTACTAGCAGGGTTGTAAAGTACCTAGGTACAAGTGACTGAAGATCGGTATCTAGGTACTTTTATTGTAGCTGAGGTAAAAACCCAGGTACTTTCATTTCTCACTGTCTGTATTTGTATCTTAGGTACATTTTCCATTAACTTGTAACTACGTGAAGTTACTTTTTACAGGTACTTTTCTATTCACTTTATCAAAATGGTAGGAACTATAAATCTTGAATTATTAACACTACACCATGTGCCGTGATGAACGTTGAATTGGCTACGACCTGGGAGGCGCTGACTTGATCGAGCGACATTTCAGCGAACGAAGCCCCGCCCATGTTGTTTCATTGAACAACACTATATCGAATGGCGGTGTTCATTTGAGCAAAATGGTGGATTAGCGATGCTGTTCTACCGGTACCAATTTATCGAGTCGCTTCGGAACTCCGTTTAGATAAAATAGCGACCTGCTTCATTCATCTCAGATCGAAATCGACTTCATTGCGTGTTTGAAGCTCCTCGGACGGCTATACAAGGGAGGTGATAACTTGAAAGATGTGCGCAGTTTTTGTTGCCTGTATCTTCTCCTGGTGGTGGCTCTCTTCAGCCATAAATACAATACAAAATATATTTGAAAATACATTATAATTACAATCGTAAAGCAATGTAACATCGCCCGTATTTTAAACATTTTCCACTCGATAAACTGGACCCAAATGTTGCGCTTCTCAAAACTGAAAAACGTTCCAAAAAAAAAAAAAGCTAATTTTTTTTCGATTAGCATAAAAAAACAAAAA
The DNA here is from genome assembly GCA_037355805.1 of Ixodes ricinus. Classification (NCBI taxonomy): domain Eukaryota; kingdom Metazoa; phylum Arthropoda; class Arachnida; order Ixodida; family Ixodidae; genus Ixodes; species Ixodes ricinus. Next base: position 21,455 of record JAZHYW010065569.1, read on the forward strand.
AAAAAGACAAGGAAGCTTGAAGTTTTTCGCTTGTCGTCGCGAAGGTTAGGTGCATATGCACTTGATTCCTTCGTTTCTTCATGCGGCCGGCGTCTTCTGGCCCGTCGACGTCAGCACCGACTCAGAGGGCAAGAACGTCAACCAGCGAGTTTCGGCGGTTTCGACGTGGCATGATAAACAGTGGAAGCTCTGGCCTCGGTGAACCAATTGGTGCGTGGGGATAAGGCACGTGAGGACTCAACTCCGCTGTGGACATCGCATTGACACCAGTAAAGCACATATATCGAACTCCTTTTTGTGTGTATCCTTAGTATAAAAAGATTTACTTCCAATATATTCTGACAAATTTGGGGAAAATAAATAAAGTATCTTTAAGTAACTGTACCTGTGCCTAGGTACATTTTTAAGCGAGTATCTATAGGTACGTACCTAGGTACCTTTTCAAAATAGTAACTGTAACTTTGTCTTGGGCACATTTTTGAAGTCACTTTTACAACCCTGGTTACTGGGCGCATTTTAAAACCTATTAAACACAAGACAACTTTCCCTGCAACAATTTTCTTAAAACACGCGATGAATAAATGTTCCGCGAATTTAAAATGTTTCAAAAACTTTGTCAACGCAAAACTCAAACGATCTCAACGGATTTATTATATCAATCTGTTTGATCTGTTTAGTTTAACATACCCCGAAATTATTTGGAAACGCCGCAACGTATTATCACTCAACACATTTCAAGATATCACCATTACCAGCACACCTATTGGTGATAAAATATTTCTGGTACTTCGCTTATAGATATGTTTAATAAATATTTTTGAGAGTAGGGAATTTATGTGTAACAGTATTGCTGAAAATAATATCGCCAGAGAAAGCGAGACAATGTATATATATATATATATATATATATATATATATATATATATATAGATAGATATATAATAGAATATATATATAATCCAACTGACACTATAGAAGTGCTCTCTATATTTATGACCTGAAAAACAGCCGCAGTTATCATTGTGAAGATCTTCTAATCGGACGAGTGAAGTTTGTAATTGTTCTAATATTACCACGCGTCAAGAATCTTAAATTGTAATCCAGTAGATTTACAAAGGATGCAAACTGCTTAGGTATTCATTATGTAAAAAGGCGGGTATCGAACTGATATGACCAATTATCGTTCCGTTTTTACCATTCCTGTTTTCTCGAAGCCCATTGAAACAATCGTGCATTGTCGACTTTCAAGTGTTTTTTCTTTAATGATCCTTATTTAATGAGTCGCAGTTTGATTTTAGCAAGCAAAGAGTTACAGAGACGGCAGAACTTGTACAATAATAAATAATATTAGAGAATGTGTACAGTAAGCTCTTGACGTTAGTGATATTCATTGATTTCAGAAAGTTATTAAAATTATATATTACAAAATTCTCCTAAATAATTGAAAGTGCTATGGAATATTTTATAGTGCGTTATCGCTCATAACATCATATATACAGTACCGACCCAATATGTTCAAGTTATGAATTATAAGTTCGCCACGGATTGTATTACATAGGGATTCTTTTGGGTAGTATCACAGCACCGCAGTTGTTTCGTATATATGTCAATGATATTGCAAGCATTGAACATTCCGCTGAATTGTTTTATTTTTTCGGACAACACTAGCATGTATTTTTTTATTTTCTAGAGAAGACTTGAAAACTTTGAAATCCAACCACTTTTTAGATCAATTAAAATCGTGGATAGATAACGCAGGCGGCAGCTCTAGGCTATGATATTGTGCTTCTAACGCCATATTCACCAAGACTGGCTCTCCTTGATTTCTGCCTTTGTTCTCTCATAAATATCCCGCAGGGCTTCAAATGTATCGAGGACAATACCGAGGTGATTCTTAACTTCCTCAGAACCACAACCAGGACTTTTAAAACCACGGTATCCGCCAGCTCGTCAGCCTGTGTGAGAACTGTGAGGCCACGTGTGAGAAATAGGTGGAAACGGCAAAAACCTCGGCCATCGACGCTCGCGATCGTATTTAATTATTATTATTATTTCGAAATGTTACTAGAAAGTCAGTCGCAACGAGAAAGCATTCTTAATACAATAAACATTAATTAATCACTTGTTTAACAGATTAGAACGCGTTGTCTTGTCGTGTGGACTTTGCGTGCATCAAATTTACCAACGATTGATTAATTTTGTGGCAACATATATGCACGTTTGTTGGCATAAATGAGATCACAATTAGGTTATAGTAGGTAAGGCGTTAATAAAAAAAATTAGAGTTCCTTGTTGAGGACATTTACTTATATTGCATACCAGAAATTGTGTTCTATAAATTTGGTTGGAGTTAGAAATTTGCCGCTTAATGCTGATGCTATAAGACAGATATTGGTGCGTACCTAGAAATGAAAATTGTCTAATGATTGTTCAGTCGTGTTATTATGTTCCTCAACATTGTAATGCAAAGTAAATGTTCCCTAAAATTTACATTTCTGACTTTGTGGAAACATAATCCTCGTCGGAAGCCCACGTAATGGTTAACGACGATTTATAAACACTGTTCGAACTGTTTGTGTTTTTTTTGTAACAAACAGATAAATCATTTATGACCGTCCCATGTGTGACTTTCAGGTGCTAGACGACCAGTTTTACGGCGAAGTTTCAAACATTTTATACATATAAAAGAGCAGAAGCACCTTAAAGAGCTGCTGAAAGTGCATCACGCCGTTTCATTTAGTTTTTTTGTGACTTCAATTCGAAAGAGCAACACAAAGAAATTTTTGTTCGCGTGAGAGGTGCACAACACAAAACACGGTTGACCAGCGAGTAGCTTCGTTCGTCTTCCAGACCTGTATTTAATAGTCACAGAGATTCAGTACCGTTTCTAGTTTAGAAAACAAAACCACCTGAATAAGATTTTGTCACTGTAAATAACGTGGCAGGACTTAACCTACTTTATTTAGGATGAACAGTGCGGTCCAGTTCCGCCCTTCAGATCCCTTTAACGATAACCATCTTTTTTAATTAGCAACTACTCAACCCGAAGGTCTCGTAATCTCCTTTCAGATTCTCAGAACGCATCGCACATTGAGGAAGAGTCTCGTTCAGTAGATCACCTGATGAGGGAGGCGAAATGAAAAGGTGGTCAGAAGCAACGTCCAGTTAGCAAAAACCCACGTCAAACCAACAAGCATAATTGTCCATTCAATCAGTTACATGAACTAAACCCAGCATTATTTCCACTTGCGTGCCTCCATCTGCAACTCTAGCAAATCAATTGCACGTTGAAAACGCGCTGCCAACGTAGACATCAAGAAGATTAAATCTCGATTTGTTTTTTTGAGTTTCACGTTGTTGAAACTACCGGTTTAAAAACATGCACCTATGAAGGGTAACAACTTGCGTCTTGAAACTATGTTTGTTCGCCATTAACCCGAAGTAATTGCAAGCAAAATCGCGATGCTGCGTTCCTTTGGCGCCGCGATGTATAACCTTTATCGGGCAGGAGATCTCTGCTTTGACACCTTCCGATCATGTTAAAAAAATGACTTTCGGAAGATGTGGAGGAACTGGTAAATTTCGTCAGAGCCCGTTTAATGGAATAGAGAGCTCAAACTTGCTGCTCCTAAGCATGTGTGCACAAAAAATGAAGCGCCAAAAGAAATCAGTGGAAAAAATATATAACATATGTTCTAGCTTATTCAGAATTTATATAGCGTAAAATATCTTTTATGCGCTTTATTTCTAATTGTGCCTCTTTGAATTAATTTTTCAGACTGAGAAATTTCTAACCTTTACTGAAATAATGCATCAGCTCCCCAGTAGTCTATTTAGCCATCTTCCGTACAGATACGTGCACACTTTGTACAACAGGCTTGATCACACTCACATGCGCGCATGCTGTCCCACGCGCATAGAACACACGCAGAGGCGATAACAGGCGCCGATGCACGACTACACACGGGCACGCGTACATCCATTTACAAGTATGCGAACTAAGGAATACATCATATGCTGACTTGTCCTCGTACACGCACATACAGGGGCACAGATATGTGCACACGAAACGCGCACACATACACATGTGGTAGAATGCGCCCGTGCCAAGAGTGAAAAAAGGGTGTAGATTATCCTCTGTTCAAAAGGTCTAATTAAGGAAAGTAATTATGTAAAGGGTCTGATTAATCCTGTCAGCGCAGACGTCACACACGGCAAAGTTAAATCCAGTAGTAGATGTAAAGAAAACTTCAAACGACATTAGGACGACACGCCCTTGCTCTTTCTTTCAATCAGCCACTAACGTTTTTGAGAGTTCGAAGACGGCGGGAGAGGTAGAAAAAAAAACACCGCTATTTTGAAGAGCAATCCAGAAGGAGTGTCCTGAACGAAGCATTTACCTCCCAAAAGCGCAAATAGAAATTAGAACACGTTTTTGAGCTTAAGAATGTAGATGAAGTCATCCCTGTGGAAACGTGCTGGCCTCTTTCAAATAAAAAAAAAATTCTGGCTCCCCGTTTAAAAAATAAAAATAAAGATAGAAATAAAAGAATAGATACCCTACTTAATTAAGATTTGTCTTCGCTATGTCCCCATTTTATTTATGCCGACATTCGAAGGAGTGGAAACGTTTAAGTTACATTTACGAATGACCCGAGGTGCTCGTACGCTCTAAAGTGCTTAAATAAACAAAAAAAGAAATAATAGCATCTAAATTGAAGAAACGGTGGTTTAGCTAAATGCCCTACGTTATTGCTAATGAAATTGAAAGCCTGCTCTTGATTCGTGTGTTTTGTTTTTATTGGGCGGTACAATTCTAATCGTCGTTAGACTCTCATCCTAAATAATTAAACCGCGTTTCGAAGGAAGTGAAAAAACAAAATATTTCCATCTAAACCTGCAAAGCCCTTACAAAAATAAACTAAACAAATAAAAAGAAAAATAACCGGAAGGTGGTCGTTTCCAAGTTTCCACTCCTTCCAAAAGGTTCTTAGCAGATCAACCGCCCGCTAAAACGTTTTTACCTTTTTTTTTTTTTGCTTTCTTTTGCCACTAATCTGCAATTAGAAATTGCCTAACCTCCCTGCGTTCATTCCAGCAGCGCGAGTGAGATCTAGAGGCTCGGCTTTTGCGAGGAGATTGGGTAAGTTGTATCGGTTGAGTTACGCGCGCTCATTAAACGGTAACCCCATTGCCGTAAATCGACTGCCCGATAGGTTTAAAAAAAAAAGAAAAAGAAAAGTAGACGTAACAGTTTTTATTGTCGTTTTTATTATCCGTGTTTTATGCATGTAAGTTTCCAACGGTCATTATATATTTACTCGCCCGGCAATATAGTACATAGAAGCTTTCCCAAACGTGTAAATAATAAAGTACCGTGCATTATTCCTATCTTAATTAATTTGTAATTAACTTCATGACATGAATTAACCTCGCTCGATGTTTTGACATGTACAGAGGGAGGGCGTTTTTGCATATATTTTTAAACCCGGGTTATATAACAGCACATTTCTCGATGACTATATATTAATGTGCAATAAAAATAATGATAAAACTAGAAACGAGACAAGCCAAGATTAATTTTGAAAAACAATTAATAATACACACGACGGAATGTAGAGTGCTAAAAGGTCAGCCGCCTTTATATCAATGCCTAATGACGCTTTCAAAGAACCTTTTGAAATGTAAAAATTAATTATTCTTTCCTTTCAAAACCTTATGTACACACAAGGAGCGTCCTGGAAGAGGTTTGTGAAATCCGCCAGATATGGAGAAAAGAACTGTCAAGGAGGGGACGACTGCAATCTCTTGTAATCAATAAGAAAGAAACGCAGCGTCATTAAGTTGCCCAAAGCTCGCTTTACTTAAAGCAAACAAGAGGAGTTCAAACATCCTCGATATGTTTCCGTTTGTCTTGCAAGTAGCGTCAAGTGCGCCAGTGCACGTGGTCCGTTTCTCGAGCGGCCCTTGGAAGCAAATGGAGGCGCAGCACTGAAATGAGCGGACCCTGGAAGCGAACGGCGGCGGAGTACCCGCACGTGGCATTGCGCGTTTTCACAACAATGGTAGGCACTACTTGTAAAAAACGCCTTTATAGAGGGACGGGAGCCGTTCCTAAAGCCCCTCGATATAGCCGTTCCTGCTTGACAGCTCCACCTGACAGACAACGACAGCGTTCCCTTTACGTCGCATAGTAAAAAAAATGCCCGCACCGATCCCTTTGAACGCGTCCGCAGCATCTAGGCCGCGTCTGCACTTTCCCGCAGCCGTGCTTCTCGATCTCGCACCAGACTAAAAGTTTGGTACATTGACATTCGAAAACCTAACCACGTCCAGCATTGCTCGGTATGGGTTCTCACATCATAGGACCCGCATGAGTTGCTCGGAAACTTGGTTTAATCGTAGCTCCCGCTGTTGTAAGCCGCGATCACGGCAACAGACCGCCATGTTTATTTTTTTTTATTGCGTTTGAATATGTCTTTACGTAGCGCTTGTGTGTTCATCGGCCAAAAATCACCAAAGGGCGCTAGTCAGCGATGCCAGTGACTGATAAAGTCTACACGCGAAGAATTTGTCGCTCCTCTTTTTAGCGGATTACGCCTCGTTCACTGGCGGAGAATAAGGTGCAAGAAACAATAAAATAAGAAAAACACACAGGGAAAAGGATCGGCAGCGGAGGTTTTTCATAGAGAAACTCTGCTGTCTGTCCTTCTCCGAAGTGTTTTATTCTTTGATTCTTGTATCTTTACCAACCCGCTCTTTGTTCTTTGTAGAACGAGATGATTGGTGCTGTTTCTGCCGGCGCATGGGGGGGGGGGGGATCTTCTTAATTTACAGGTGATGTGTAAAGAAAGTTAACGGACATAGTGATCCGGAACGTTTTGTATATCGCGGTGCTCAGATAAGATCGCATTGAATAAAAATTACTTTCAGCCGCTGCACTGGATGTTTATGCGAGACGCTTCTGCTTTGGGTTGTAGAGCGGCACCATGCTCTTGACGCATTTTCTCCGAAATATGCCAAAAGTCCAACATTTGCTGTACGTTACGCAGTACTGATTACGCTAATATGTGCTACTAGAAGTCTCCTGGGTCGAAACCAGCATGTTTAAGAGTAGGAGTCGAAAGACCAATAAAACATTTCGCCTTAAATATTGCGCGAGCACAATGTGCTCTAGCTCAACTTTTTCCGTTACTGTGCTACCGGATTTGGAAATAAAACCACCTTCTAACACAATACTCTAATGTCCGCATGGTTCAGGCTTAAGTTACTTCTTAATATCATGTACAGAATGACCCCGGCTGGTACCACATTTAAATGTCAGTGACGATCACGGCCTAGTCGCCAAAAGCCGAAAACTTGTCCGCGAGCAGCCCCGGTTTTAGGAGTAGGCAGAAGCTAGAGTGCTCTAATAGGGATTTTCTCCAATTGGCGGACTGGCGCGGGCTTGCCAATCAGGCACAATCTTCAATGTCTATTGACGATCGTAATTGACGAAAGCCGCGAGGAACTGAGTGAGGCTGACAGATAGTGCGCGCAGTTTTAATCCCTTAAGCTCGTCTATGTTCATCTCGAAATCCCGGAGGCTCTGCGTTCGGCAATTAAACAAGGCCTGAAAAGGTTAATTCGGATTCTAATTGAGGTTGGCGATTAATGCCCCGGTGGAAATCTACTTTGTTCACGTGCTCGTCTGTTCGAAAACCCCTCTTCACGGAAATTGACAAGACTAGTGCCCGATGTCTACAGTAAACAAAGCTAACACATCTACAACGGTTGGTCCTACTGATGTTCAGTGTTGCCAAAACACAAAACACCCAAGCCTAGGTTCAGTTAGGCGTAGCACGAAACGCCCAACCTAGGTTCGTTAGGCGTAAGCAAATGACTTCAATGTGGCGGCGCTGCTCGTTCAAGCCGAAACGGGGCGCAAATTTTAAAAAGACTGCCCCGCAAAAAAAAAAAAAAAAGCGTCATGAACGAAGTTACACGATTATCATATGTATGAGAAGACAGCGTTGCAAATATGGTATAAGAAGTTCAATACATATTGTTATACAGTAAAACAATTTCACGAACAAGACAGGCATATATGCTTAAATAGAGTAGCATATATAGAAAATGATGCCATGGCCAGGCATTGTAACATATATATTTATGTAACATATTTATATATGATGCTAATAATTCCCATATCTGTCTGTAAGAATCCTTGTAGGACGTGTTTTTCTCATTTAGCCGTATATGGTTATATGTAGTTTCTTATATCACGACCTTTTCTTATATCTAGCCTTATTTTGAAATATTATACGCCCCATATTTGACAGAGACAGTGCATTTTTAATGAAAAAGGCAATGCCAGATATTAAATTATCGAAAAAAAGCCATCTTGACAACTCTCAATTTTGAATTTTAATTCCTAAACTCTTTTAATTTCCTTTTTAATCGGTGCTATATCTCTATGCCCATTGATATTTTCTGCCAAACCATTCACTTTCGCTTCTGACAGGGGTCATTCCATGTCAAACGTCCCAGACGTTGCGCTCGACCCCTTCCGATTTCTAAAAAAAAAATCATGGCCTTTTGCCGCAATGTCCGTGCCATGCCCTGAAATATGTTTGGCGTAAAATTTTTTTTGATGACGTGATTGCGGTTTTAACTTTTAAAAACAGCGTGAAACTAGGCATCACTCAATAATTGATGAAAAATCAGCCTCTTAGTGAAACACCTAACACTATTTTTTCTTAAATTTGCACGGCTTTCGACTTACAATGTGGTTGGGCTTGTGAAGTTTTGTTTAATTTAAATATTTTAAAGAAACTCAAAAAATTTGAAAATTTTAACGTTTTTGCTATTTTATTAAAAAATATCTAATTGCTCCCGGGACCTAATAGAACTTTTTACCGGCTGCCCTGCAGGTACATAATCTATAAAAAATGTTTAAAACCGCTCAATTAAATATCTCGCAGTAAACAAAAATCCTGAAGTTGCCAAGAAGTGCGTTTTGACGCATAAACAGCCGTTTATTTCACCTTGAGGTGGTCCAAGTAAAATACAAAATATGGTCGGTTTGGAAGAACAGTCGATAATCTTTTGATTCTGAAAGTTTAATCAGAGTAATTTTTGTTTAAAGCGAGAAAACAATTTTTGAAGTTGAGCTCTCGCACCACAACCCGGCGTCGCTTCTTAACGCCTCTTCGCCGCACAGCACGCCACCTGCGACGATAGCTGACACGATTAGGTCCAAAGAAAGAACGGAGTTTTCTGCCGCTTCCCCTTGTCCGTCTTTCCGGCTGCAAGGGAAGAAACGGCGGGTATCGTGTAATAATCGGAGGTGCCGCCAGCGCGTTGCAATAGCAAACCCGTTGTGCCCTTTGTACCCGAGGGCGGCTCGAAACGCGATGCCTAAACGACGGGCGGCCTCAAGGGACCAGGAGGACTTCTCCATGCCATGCCAAAGGTCCCACGGCCACCTCCGATTCCTAAAATAAAATTGATAGCTCTTCATCGTAACGTTTGTGCTGCATCTCTAACATATTTTGTGTCGAAAAACAAATTTCATGGGGTGATGGCGGTTTGAACTAGTAAAAAGGAGGTAGAACTACGAGTCATTCAATAATTGATGAAAAGTAAGATTGTTTTACGGAACACTGGAATATTTTTGCCTAAAATTCCGACGGTATTTCGATTGCTATGTAATAAGGATCATGGTCATGGAATTTGGTATGCTCGAAGCTGTTTTAAAAAATAAGGAATATATGACCATTTTAGCATATTTTTAGTTTCGTTACAAACTATGGCTTTGCTGGATGCGACTGTAAATACTCTTATTGACAGCCCTGTAGGTATACTGTAGACAAAAAGGTTTCAGGCCGTACAACTAAATATCTTGCAGAAACAAAAAAAAAACTAAATTTGTGCAAAATTGCGTTTTGCCGTTTAAAGCGCCGTCAATTCTGCCTTGAGGTGTCCCAAAGAAAAATACGTAACATGGTGACTTCTACAAAAGAGTTTATTTCCTTTTGTTCTTGAAAGTTTCATTAAAGTAATTTTGTTCTAAAGGGAAAAAAACATTTTGAAGTTGAGCTTTCGCGCCGCAACCTGGCGTCGTTCCTTGCGCCTCTTCTCTGCACAGCACGCCACCGTCGAGCCCGGCAAAGCGTGCGACGGTGTCACGGTGTGCGCACGCAGGTAGAAAGCAGGACCTCGAGTTGTCGGGTGCATCTTGGTGTGAAGAGGCTTTTTTCTACTCTTGTTGCTTTATGGCTTTTTCTATTTTGACCGTTTTGCGCGGCTGTGTCCTCCTGTGGGCTTCCACTGTCTTGATATCAGCAAATGCATAGCGCTGCCAGGTAAGAGCAGCCACTAGTAAGCTAGCTATTTCTTACGTACACATCGCAATCACTCTCTCTTCTCGACGTCAGGACAGATTTAGACAGCAACACAAAAGCCCCGTGAACGGGCAATCTCATACGACGAGGCGATGTGGTGTTAACGAACGCGCGCAGTTGGAGGCTCACGCCTCGTTTGTGTTTAAATCGGCTTTGAAACGGCAAATTCTTGCGTCGCTGAATAGTTCCGCTTGACAGCTAGATTTCGCGGCGATATTATCGCGTTTCCCTTTTAGGAAAAGTCCAAGTCAACTGATGCCGCCCGTATAGGCATCGCGTTTCGAGTCGCCCTCGGGTACAAAGGGCACAACGGGCCTGTTATTGCTACGCGCTGGCAACACCTCCGATTATTACACGATACCCGCCGTTTCTTCCCTTGCAGCCGGAAAGACGGACAAGGGGAAGCGGCAGAAAACTCCGTTCTTTCTTTGGACCTAATCGTGTCAGCTATCGTCGCAGGTGGCGTGCTGTGCGGCGAAGAGGCGTTAAGAAGCGACGCCGGGTTGTGGTGCGAGAGCTCAACTTCAAAAATTGTTTTCTCGCTTTAAACAAAAATTATTCTGATTAAACTTTCGGAATCGAAAGATTATTGATTGTTCTTCCAGACCCACCATATTTTGTATCTTTACTTAGACCACCTCAGGGTGGAATAAACAGCTGTTTATGCGTCAAAACGCACTTTTTGGCAAATTCAGGATTTTATTTTACTGAGAGATATCCAATTGAGCGGTTTTAAACATTTTTATAGTTTATATACCAGCAGGGCAGCCGTTAAAAAGTTTTATTTTGTCCCGGGAGCAATTAGATATTTTTTAATAAAATAACAAAAATGTTAAAATTTCCAAGTTTTTTAGTTTAAAAAAATATTTAAATTAAACATATCTTTACAAGCCCAACCACATTGTAAGTCGAAAGCCGTGCAAATTTAAGAAAAATATTGTTGGGTGTTTCACCAAAAAGCTGATTTTTCATCAATTATTGAGTGATGCATAGTTTCACGCTGTTTTTAAAAGTTAAAACCGCGCTCACGTGATGAAAAAAATTTTTTCGCCAAAAATATTTTAGGGCATGACTACGGACATTGCGGCAAAAGGCCATGATTTTTTTTTAGAAATCGGAAGGGGTCGTGTGCAACGTCTGGGACGTTTGACATGGAATGACCCAAAGTTGTTTGATTAAAAAAACTTACAGCCATGGATTGATAACTATGGCTCGCGAACTTTTATCGGGGCCATTTAAAAATACAATAATAAGACGAACGTTATCCCCGAAGAAGGGGAACAAGAGGGACAAAGGACAAACACAAATCTTCAAACACAGCTAGGTGAGTGCGCGACCGAACAAATCCGCCTGGTCCGGGTATCACCTAGCTGTATGCTGAGATTTGTGTTTGTCCTTTGTCCCACTTCTTCCCCTTCTCCAGGGATTATTTTCGTCATTTTTTGTCGAGCTCGCTGGCACCTTTGCATTTAATTGCATTATAATCATACAGTAATAAGACTGTTTCTTTATCAATTATGTGATATATCAACTCGAGCATAAAAAAGTATCCAGATGCTCAAAAAAATTATGCATTCTTGTTCGTTCAAAATTTATTTCATGACTTGATCACCAAAATAATACATAAACATGCAGCTTTGGTGTGCAGTTTGGATGTGTGTCTTCCGTTACAAGAGGCTTTAAAAAATGGTCTTGTGTCAGTCGGTCGTAGTCCCACGCAAGTGGTGAACGGGCCTCCACGGCGGTGGTGTTAAGCCTTTTGTGAAATCATGCGACAACGTCTACCAATGCTGCCCTATTAAAAAACAAAAAAAAAACTATTTGAACCTTGACGGGTTACAGCAGAATCTGAACAGTACGCACTGTTATTGAGGTTACCAAATTATAAATCAAGCTTTCAAGATAGGAAGAAATAAAAAAAAACATAATCGAGAAACTGAGAAAGGAAAGTGGCCGAACTGGCGGATGTTATATTTCGGATGATAGAGGTGGGCTCAAGGCAGGTGGCTCGGGCCGGTTTGAGGTTTACGTATGATATGTTTGAAATATGGTACGATGGTGCCTCCCTCCTGTCACGAACAGCTAACCTACGTGCGGGCTCGGGCTGCCGTTTTTTGCCTCCTCTTAGACTGCGTCATAACTTGCGCTCCCGCTGGTTGGTGGATGTTAGCGACGGTGATTGGCTGCGAGCATGACGCGAATCTCTTGCGGCCGAGGAAGAAGTTAGGCACCATCTGGCGTGGTTGAACTAATTATTATATCATTTGAGCTGGTGAAACTGCTAGCTGAACTGGTACAAGGGGTTGCGATACTGTTTAAACAGGCAATCGAATTGAAGACGGTTTCGTGACAATCACGGCGTCGGACTTGTCGAGGTACGTTCGAAGCTAGATATTTAGAAGAGCGACAGATATTCACGCTATTTGCAGAAGTGACGGATTGGCATCTTTTACAAATCGTGACCGACGAAAAAAAACTAAATTAATTATTAAACCATGGTTTATTGTAGAATTCAGAATGAGCCATCGGACTTCACGTTGGCATCATTCAATAATAATAATAATAATAATAATAATAATAATAATAATAATAATAATAATAATAATAACAATAATAATAATAATAAATGATGATAATAATAATAATAATAATAATAATAATATTAATAATAATAATAATAATAATAATAATAACAATAAATTTATTCCAGCATTTGATTTCTTCATTATACTAGACTCGGGTCTGTCAGCAGCCAGATGTTCAGCTTGTGTGACACGACCAGCAATGATGTTTGCCAATGTGTGAGTGGTGAGACGAGGCATTCAGCTGATATTGCTAATAGCAGTCCGTATAGAAGTTCAGAAATAGTACACAAATGGAAGTCAGTATAGAAGTTTCAGAAATAATTCCCAAATGGCAAAAATAAGACACACAGAGATGATTGCTATGACTACGCATATACCATCCTTCACGACAAGTAATATTTAAGCACACTAGATGGGACAGTGCGCGCACTTTCAAAGTAAAAAACAAACTGTAAATATTAATAATAATAATAATATCAAATGGTGTTTATTACAGTGTCCAGGAACATCCCAGTGCTCTTCGTACTGGTAGAAGCACAATAGAATGCCCACAAACACACGCGCACACCGCGGATATACACAAACTCACAATCACAGACACGAACACAAACGCACGCACTCGAACGGAGTCACATGCGCGCGCACAAACACGCACGCACGCACACACACACACCAAATACGACGAAGGAAACGAGATAGTTTCGGTTGCAGGATAAAAAGTACCTAACAATATTTAACTCAAAGTTTAAGATAAAATTTAAGATGAACTAATTATTTCTTCATTTTTACCTTATTATTGAGAAGAGATGCGATCATTAATACAACAGTGGTTTGCAAAAGTGCTTTCAGCGCCAGGCTTGGCTTCGTTTTCAGACAACAAGACTCTTGAAGACTGAGAGAAGACCATCGCTATTGCCATCAGCTTTCGTTCGGGCAGCGGAGGCTTTGAGAGTCCCGAGAGCAAGGAGAATAGAAGGGTAGGAGAGGGCATGACGTCAGCCGCGTAGCCTCCACAAGCCATGCTCCCTTGACGCCTCGCCTCTTTCTCATTTTCCTCCTTACCCTCCTCACTTATCAGGCCAACGTGACCACATCACGTGACCGTAGCTAGCCTTCGTCTAGCCTTCGATCTGATAAAACCTACCGGACGGAGCGCGCGCAAGCCTGCAAGGAATCCTTCTACAATCAACCATCCATCTCACACGTGACATGTCACGCGCACCAATTGCCAGAGAGATCTACGGTCACGTTGGCCACAACATCGTTTAAACTTTTTATGACTAGGCTTCACCAATATTGCAACGTGCCCCCTCCTAGTACTTATAGCCTCCTTGCCCGAGAGCCGCCTGTTTTCCTCGTTTTAACCTTTTTAGCTAACATTTTAGACATCTTTCCTACCAATACTATGTTCAAGGATAGCAAGCGAGAACTGAAAGCTGGGAGACGCCGCATCTTGCCATAAGCTGTCGTAGTTGTGAACCACCCATTCACGACTGGTGACGCGCCGGTAAGCGACGCACTTTCAAGCTTTCTCGTGTAACGTGTGCTTGCTAAGCTATGCTTGTACCCAACTATGCTTCTGCTCGGCGCTATTTCGCTGTTCGAAAAGAGCGCACTTTTAAAACCTCTGGCTCGCTCCGGAGAGGAAGAAAGATTCGCGTGCGCCCAAAGCGTGTACCCGCTCTCAGCGCCGTCCGACGACGTCTTTGAGGGGCGTTCAAGTGTCGTTTCAGGACAGTTCAAGCATTCAGTCGGTGTCTATCGCAGGTAATGCACGTTCTGATGTGTCGTCCCAACAGCCGCTCGCCTTTAATTTGTTTCATAAAGCGGGAGCGATACATACGTTACAGGAGCTAGCAGCATGCTTTCTTGCCAATGTTTAGGGCTGGGCCGTCGAGGCGCGCGATCTCGTCGCGTCTTTATAGTTCTGAGTTATGTGTTTTTTATTTGGCATTCTATTTCATCCGTTTATTATTTCATCACATCCGGGAGCGGTAGTGACCTTGTTGTTTTATATTGCTTCTTGCGAGCAGTGGTGTCTGTGCATGCGTGGTGTGTGACCCGTGGCAGCAACAAAGAATGTGTTGGGATCGTGGAACGGCACCTCACAGAGAGCCAGACATGTACAAGTTACTAAAAAAAGTAATTAAGTTAAGTTACTGAGTATTGACGTCAAAAGTAATTTGAGTAGAGTAGAAATTACTCAAATAGAAAGTAGTTGAGAAAATTACTAATTACCGTAAAAAGTAGCGAATTACTTTGAAAGTTACTTTGAAGTTACTTTCATATGTTTCTTTCTGGTAAAAAAAAAAGTACAGAGGTTTTGATCCGTTAGCGACATTGTGCTAGCCAAATATAAATCGGCATTGTTTTTCACAGGAACGGCTTTAATAGCTGGTTCTGCTTCTGCGTGCCTAATTGTTTTGTCCTTTTTTGTTTGTTTGGTCAATGATCGATGTACTGCAAATGTGTCATTACTACTTTGAGGTTTAGCACTGTCCGAGCCTCATTTTAAGTCAGTGTTTGCTTGTTTACAGTGTTGCGTCAAGTAAATCGAAAAAGTGCTTGAAGTAAAGTACAAAGTAAATGAGAGGTTATGTACTTCAAGTAAAGTAGTAAGTACACCAGGGCAATGTACTTGACGTAACGTATATAAATACAATATATTTCAAGGGAAAGTACAAGCACGTTTAACGCAATCTTTCATGATGTCCTTTCATTCCGTATACTGCTTTTTTAACTGGTATGCATTGCTCCAGGCGTAATCGGAGGTGCATCAGTCTTTTACGGAAATGGCAGCAAATATTGTGTAAGGTCAAGTCTCCGCAGAGTCGTTGTTTTACTCTCGCTGACGAGCTATTTGACACAATCAACTTAGGCACTTATTTCCATCGGTCTTACAGCCGCCATTACTTCACTCAAAAAATGACCAGATGACGTCCCGAAAGAGCGCGTTTTCACACTACGACACCGCCATTTTGTTTTTGTTTTCAAATACGCGGAATGCACATTAAAGTCAGGAGTTTTACTTTCCTCGGAATATACAAGTGCATGTTCAGAGAATTTACTTCAAGTAAAGCACAATTTTTCTCAACAGTAGTACTTCAAGTACCATGTGCATAGAGTACTTCCCAACACTCCTTGTTTATTATTTATATATATAAAAATGTTGGAGGAATTACTACAAGTTTCTCGAATGATCTATGAATATTTGAAGATCTGCATATTCTGAGTTTTGGAAGGAAAGGCAAAGCAAAAAGTTAATCTTTGCGTTGCCCTTTAGCACGCGATTCTTCGAGTACAGCACAAACTACGGAAGCACAAGGTGAGTTTCAGAGCAGGTGCTGCATTTTGTTGCCTGCTTTGAGTGAGGATGCAGTGTGTGCACCTCCTGTAGTGGGCGAGAGTTTCTACGTTGAGGAAAAACGGGGACCAGCCCTTTCTTCAAAAGGATCGAGCATCTTTGAGCTTTGGGACACAGAGAAACGCCAGTCCTCGGCGCAAATTCCGCAGTTACTCGGTTTCTCTTGCGTCGTGTCTGTTCGCTCCCCGCGCCTCGTAGCAGTGTTGTTGCAGGGGGGAGGGGGGGGGGGGGGGTTCCGACTCTCCAAACCATTTTCTCCCCTCTTTGCAAATATCAGCCGATCTTCGATCATCTTATCTCCTTTCTGCAATAATTTTTGTTGATAGGCAAAACAACCACTATTATTCGCAAGTAATTTGTAACTTGAGTAGAAGTTACTCAAAAAAAGTAATTAAAGTAAACTTCTAATTACCTAAATAAAAATATAATTGAAAGTTACGAAACTATCAGAAAAGTAGTTAAGACAGCTGAATTTAGACGCCCCAAGTATCCCTAAAAACCAAATAGTATAGTCATACGGTGATTATTTCTTTAATAAAATGTAATTGAAGGCCGCCAAACCTCGGATCCATCCGAAAACGAAACCACTCTCATTGGTCCTCGCACGCTTATCAAAAGTATCTCGGGCCAATGGCGTTGGACGACGTTCCGTCGCGCAGTGATCCCGAGGTAGCCGCATCGGCCGAACCTCTTTGTCATTCGAGCTTCGATCATGGCGGCGTTCTCTACGCTCGAGGACCTGATGCCGTTGGAGGTTGAAATTCTTCGGCGGACAGCCGACCTGGGGATGATTTCCTATGACGCCACTCCGACGTGCGATGTGGACGATAGCAGCGCTTCGGAGTCCTGTTCGGGTTCCGAAGACGATGAAACGCAGACCTTTTCGGGCATTCTTCGATTTGAGGTTGGGGCAAGTCGTAACCAAACCAACGTTTGACATCGCAGCGTTACCTCTGTTACGTGATGTCAAACGATGTCGCCACGTTGACTTTCGCCTCGGGAGGACGGGGGAAGGCTGGTTCAGACATGTGCAACGAGCGCGTACCTACGACTGCGTCCGTTGCAACCGGAGCGACCGGAACGACAGCTCTGCGCCGCGCGTACACACCTGAAATTACTACAAGCACAGCGGCCCCTCTAAAAAGGGGACGCACTGCTACTCAATGCCGTAACAGAATAGAGACAGACAGTTTTCTATAGCCTAAAGCTTTATTATTGATTTTTCTTGATAGGCTTGCTGGGTACAGTGGATGAAAAAAAGAAAATAAAAAGATGCCGTACGCCGTCTTGGACGATCACGACTCTATACACGACATTGCAATAGTACAAATATCGCCACACGCATTTTCTACGATTATAAAAGACAATGTAATCTTAGCAGCGATATAGCAACGTAGAAATATGATTTCGTTATCAGATAGACGTTGCGAGCGTTCAGGATTGCTAACACTAATAACTTTTCTCCGGTGATGAAAACGCGTGAAACTTCGCGTCCTTTATACGGTACGCGCCAGTAATACCTTGAACTTGAGCACACGCATGACATGCGCCAAATAAGAAATCCGGGCGATGTTCGAGGACACAAATGCTTAGAAAGCACCACTGTAGTCGAAGTAAACAAACACGACGGCACGGGCGTTTCTGCTGTCTTGAGAGTGCAGCCACGGCATCGCCGCACGAGTAGGTGGGTCTTCCCTTCTAGTACGTGCTGGGTTATCATAACGACACACGACGAAAATTCACAGTCAAGGATAGCGCTTTTACGCGGAACGATGAGCTTTCACCACGCCGTCCACGTCGATGATCAACACCGACGCCATGTGCGCGCAGATACGTGCGCTTCCGCGCATCCCGGGGAACGGGAAATTCACCCCCGCGGAGGACGGCAAGGAGAAAACGTAGTCCCTTGTTTGTGAAACGATAATTGCAGTATCGCGTATTCTAAACTAGAACTATTTTACGTCTTGTGAAATTATAATGCACAACATATTTAAATAAACTGAAAATTGTTTCTTTAGCGAAACTTTACAAAGGCCGCCAAAATTTTCAAACATACGATAATTTCATTGGTCCTCGCAAGTACAGGAAAGAGTCCGCACGTATTTTATTCCTGCGTGATTAATAGGCGGTTCTGCCTTTTAAAACTGAAGATACTCATTCACTGACACTTTCTTAACACTACAGTAACTTGAGTAGAGTAGTTGAACTACGTACAAGTCTGCATTCCACACACGTTCAAACTTTTGCCTGTCTTTTCTCGTGCAAAAAAGTCACACTTTAGTAAATCCCCAACGCCTACGCTCTCGTCCCAGTTTCGGAAAACGCTGTCGCCAAAAAGAAACCCAGTTACTTTCAATTTATAAATGAAAAGTAACGCATAAGCATACTTGTGCTGGTTATTTGAAAAATGTAATGAATTAATTACAAATTACCGAGCCTTAAATGTAATGAATTACCGTTACAAATTACTTTCACGTTACTTTTTCCGTCCAGTTATCCAGAAAACAATAGAAACAATTTTGATATTTTTCAAAAATGTTCTGGAACACTACTTTTCATTTCTCCTACGCCCGTTGTACGGTAGTCCTTGTGAAAAATAAAATATTGTATTTAAGAGAAAGAGTGCAGGTGCTATCTGTTCACCTGTAAGCTGACAAGGCACCGAAAGCTGCAACCTCACCCGCCATACTGCTAGCCTACGGCCTACGGAAATTATCCTTGAAATTGTGCAGACAAAGCTAGCGCTGCGCATGCTCAGTAGCAGCGTCTATCTTTGCTACGAGATTCGGAGCTAACGAAGCAATTCACGAAATCCCTATTTTGACTCGGGTGTTTCGCCTGTTATTCACAAGAAAAGAAAAACTTGGTTCTAACGTTACAATGTTGAGCCGATGCAGAATGCAGGTGTCCCAGATTACCTTGATGTGTTTCCATAGACTAAAGTTTGTTGTTCTTGCTAATGACAATGCGTGTGTGTGTTTTTTTTTACAAGCAAAGTATGCACTGAAATTCTGTTTCCGTTCTCCTAAGTGTTCTGAATTTTTAACATCTCAATAAAAATGACCATGGAGAAGACGGAGACTGCATGACCGAAAACTCGACCAGTCACAGAAAGATTGGCGGTTACGGGTTATCGATCGTTCATCGATTCTCACTTTCTCACTTTCATACCGATATCCGTGGAGGCCAGGGGAGGGGAGGAGGGCATAGGGAAGAGAGAGGCGGTGGCCATCGGTCTCAAACAACAATAAAGGATCACACCATGTTTACGAGTTCTCTCTCTCTTCGTGTCAGCACTCCTTAGTTGGCGACCCCCCCCCTCTCCATTTATGTTGACATTTGACTGTAAAGTGAGGAGTGGCCTCGACCGCCTTGACCAGACAAGTAAACCAAAAGAAGTGTCGTCGGAGACTGCGCTCTTAGCCTAGCGCCGGGCACTTTTCAGCCGTGCCTTAAGAGCGTGCTAGAATAGAGTAGCGTACACCAAAGACAAAGATAATTCGACCCCTTCGCGTGAGGCTGCATCGTCTGTTATGCGAATTGCGAACCCGCGAATCGAGGGAGCACGGACCCGCGTTTGATGTCTGTGCAGGTGGTGGGAGACGTCGAAGATGTTGGAAAGGGTGAAACGGTGTAAAAGACAAAAACAAATAAACACGAGGAGATTTCTCCTGCCCGAGAGAAGAAGAAAAACACGATGGAAAGCGACTGAGCGCGTACTCTGCTCTGTCTTACTTGATCTTTGTCTCGTATGTTTGTACATGCCTTGCCCGTTTTCATAGTGGTTCTAGTGACCAGTCACACAAAATATCGTGTTTTTTTCCGGCTATTTTCTTATTCCTGATGTCTTCCATTTTGTTTAACTTGCTCTATATGCTGCTGAATGTTCTGCTTGTATTGCTCCAGTTACTTCTATTATGCTCCTATTTTTACAAAGTAACAAGTAATTAAAGGAATCCGTTACCAATATTTTGTAACAAAATTACATTAGCAATTACTTCGGAAAAAAAGTAACGTGGCAATACCAAAATTACTTGAAAAAGTAAAAAATTGCAAGTAATCCGTTACTTGTAACGAATTACTTCCCAAGTCTGCGCATAAGTAACATGCGTTACGTTTTATCGGTAACAGTAACGAATTATTTTTATTTTGAAGTAACATAGGTGTAACGAGTTCCTTTTATTTCCAAACCCCAAGTAAACTTTATAGGTATTTGCTTTTTGTCACGCTTACAAAACTCGTCCTGAGTTATCTTACCGATCTATTCAACCAGTTCTGTCACGGGCTTTCATGCCAGCCTCGTCGTTGAAGTTCTTCCTCTTTCTCGCGACTCCCCTTGTGCAGCTCTTTGTCCAAAGTTCCCCTGCTGCAACTCGCCGACCTTCCATTTTTCTGTCGATGCATGCCGTTGGCTTTTCTCGGACAACTGCACTCATCGATCCCTGGTTCCATTTTTAACTGCCAAAATAAAATGCTTGCTCTCTCAGTTGAGGTCTACCCACTACTTTTGTTTGAATCAGCCAATCAGAGCTCGGCGTTCTGACATCATCGCAACCCTTGCAAAGAAGCAGACGCACTTGCGCCTCGCATTGGTTTGCGCCATACACTCTCAGAAATAGGGGGTGTCGGGGGGGGAGGGGAGGAAGGGGGTAACACCCTCAAACAACAATTCGGCGTTCAGTCAACAGACGTTGAACCGACGATACCAACTTTCACGAGCGGGTTGATAGTCTAGCGATACAACTTAGTAAAATAGGTAATGTATGCATTGAAGACTACAATAAGGCAATCAAGGCTTTTTGCACTGCTGCAAAACCCCAGTGTTTTTTGTGTTTGATATGTACGTTAGCTACTGTCTTTATTTGAGTATTACCCGCACTGTTTATGAAGAAAAGCTGAGGGTTCGCTTTTCCACGGAGCACGCAGATTGCCAATAATCGCGATCGACAGCATGACAGCCGCTGTTAACACGATAGAGATAACGTCTTCGCGCGAAGATACCATCTGTGAAGATCGCATTTCTTTGGAGAATCGTGATCTCCATCTGGTCATGCTATTTATGCGCAACGCAATGATTGGCTGTATATGTGTTCTGTGGGGAAGTAGACACATGGCGCATGTTCAGAAATAGAGCGGGTTTTACTCGAGTAAATACGGTATCCAGTAAGTTATATTCAACAGCTATAAAGCAGATCGTAAAAGTTGGTATCGCCAGCTAAACGTCAGTGGAATGAACGTCGAAATCTAGTTTTGGGGTGTTAGATATGGGACAAGGAGTGTACCCTCCCCCCCCCCCCCCCTACACCCTTTATTTCTGAGACTGTACTACTGTGATCACATATATTGGAAGTAGAGGATGCCGTTCACAGTATATAACGAATCTAGTTGGTGTAACCTAACCTTTTGTTTGGTATTTGTGTAGTTTAGAATGCGTTTTTTGTTAGTTTCCCAGCTTCCGTTTGAGCACGCCGAAAAAACAGTTCGCTTTAGCGGGCTGGCAGCATCATCTCCCGGACATGGGCACTGTCTGTGTATTTCTTTCAGGAGTTTGGGGTATTTATTTGTGCGCATCATGGAATATCGTTTGTATCACACACAAAAAGCCCGCATACTCTGCGCTGGGCAACGTGGTCGATCACCGTGAGTTGAGAACCCAGTGTTCTTCTTCATTGTAATACTATGGAAGTTCTCTCATCTCCCACGCGCTCACAGTACTCTGAAATAGGTTTGTAGAGCACAAGTGATCGTTCCTGCTCCATTTGAGTGTTAGCGGCGCAAAAAGAACAAACAATCGCAAGTGTGCCCAATAACTCTGGAGACTCGTTACAGAGGTTGAAGCACAGGCACCTACAAAAGCAACTCAAGAAAGCAGCCTTTTATAAGGGGAGGGGGGGGGGCGGGGGCAGATTAGAAGAAAACGAGACGTTGTTAAGGCTGTGTTATACCGTGCAAATTTAGATCAAATGAAAAATCTCTGAGAAAGGAGGGGAATGATAACGTTTTGGGTAACATGAATAAGGTTAGTGATGAAGGCTCAACCGTCGACTAAAAACAAGAAGTTTGAGCCGAGGAGAGATTGGGAAAAGTGAGAAGTAGGATCAAAGTGAGCAAGGTGAAAGCGAAGACAGGTTGTTTTATTTCAGACTACGAATTTCAAAGCAAACAAGCAACGGACTGTTACGTGAAACATGTTCCCAGTAAGAAGCGGAAATGGCAAAATACACAAAGATGAGGCCAACAGTTTTGTGGAAGAATCTGTAGATAAAAAGTATATATAAAAAATACCAAGCGTTACAAAAAAGAAAAAGGAGTAGGGGATACGGGAACAAACGATATGCAAATTTTCTGTGGGTGTTTGAATAACAGTTGGAAGAGAGTTTCGCTTTCTGTGATCTTGTGCTTTTTCCACTATATAATGTAGGCTCTAGTCTTCTTTCTTTAGATCGTGCCTCTCCCAAAATAGGAATCGATTTTGCATTAAGCGCGGCCAACACCGCCACCTTGCGGACAGAGTTGGCGGATTCTACCGGTATCTTCCGTCTTCCTTATGCCGCTCTGTCGGTAACGACGTAAGCGAGCATGAGCTGAAATGCGCGTACGATTATAAGGGAAGTGATAAAGACACGAACGACCAAAACATCAACACCAAAGTACGAGTGGCTCCCCCTTTCTCGCATTCATCGTTGATGCAAGACAAAAAAAATCGTACACGCTTTAGACAAAAGATAGACAAAAACTCCCAACTCCCCTTCCATATGCAAAATAAGAAATAAAACAAAACAGTAACAAAAATAGAAACCGGCAACACTGATGGGTACGGTGCAGCGTCCCTCATTCTCGCGTGCAAATTGGAGTGGTAGTTCGCAGGTGCTGTCTAGTACGCTTTGACGTCAGAAGCAGCTCTGAGGGTTTCTCCTTGCATACGTTCCACCTGCGCCAAAGCCTTTTCGCTAGTATGAAAGCCTCATCATTTTGAAAAATTTACACCTATATAACTTTTTCCTCCTCTTCCCGGGCCTGGTTTGCCCGCCGCCGTTGTGCTTGTATGATGATTATTTCTTTGGTCTCGCCCAGTATGAATCATTTTTGTTTTCGTATCTTTTTGGTATGTCTCCCAACCGGAACTGTTCTCTCATCCTGAGGGCTTGTAGGTGGGAGGGACTTCAAAATTCAGCAGATATCACATTGCAACAGACACCGCCGACACCGCCACGTTATGATATTTTGTTGAGGTCCAGACGCCCGTATATGGGAGAAGAGGAGATAGGCCTCGCGTATTGTTATGCATGTATATTCATGCTAAAATATGGGTGAGGTCATGTGTCCTACGCAGCCTCTGAAGTAGCATATGCCGTTGTTTTCACTAGCACGTTAATACACGATTGTCCTGGTGAATCGCGTTGTGACACATGAAAAAAATAAAGAAGTTTACAATTCCACGTAATGCCGAATCAGAGGGCAGCTCTCGAGGAGGAAGAGGGGAGTGTACGGAAAGGAGGGTATGCTCCACCTCCCGTCCTCCTCCTCCCCCTCATCCCGCCTCCTCCTCTCACTATCCTCCCCTCCTCCTCCCTTTCTCCTCCCCCTCCTCTTCTCCCTTCCTTCCCCTCCGTCCCTCCATCGCCCTCCCTCCTCCTTTGTGATGTCACTCGCGACGTCACTCGTGACCCTAGTGAGCTTCGTGAGTTCACTCGTAAAAATCTCGTGAAGGTCGTGACCTTCACTGTGAAGGTTGTGAACTTCTCAAGTGACCTTCGTGACGTCACTATGGGAAACGTCCCCAAAATGCAACGCGCGGTTACGCGCGACGGCAAACGCGACGGCGCTCAGGCCGGAAAAGGGCGCCTAAGAGCTGCGCTCTAAACACCTGCTGTGCAATAGCCTGCTTCCATTGGGCGAACCTCCAACGTAGGGTGCTTACATACATTCGAAATACAACTAAGTCTTTAAGGACTGATTCGCACCACGCGGTAAGGGAGGAAAATCTTCGTGAACAAGTGGTACTTCTGAAGAATACCCCTGTCACAACTGTTCCGATGCCATCAGGCTGCTACACAGTATTGACTGCATTTTAAATTAGAGTATAGACCACCAAGTCCAACACTCACCATTTTCTATCCTCTTTCAAACCTTTTTCGCACTGAAGAAATTTAAGGTAGCCTCATTCTTTGACATACCATTATGTGGTCAGTTATTGACTCTGAATTGCAAAAAGGCTGTGAACAATTTGTAGTTATTTCCCGGCGTGACGTTCACTACAAACCTCCGGGTAACCAAGATAAGAACAAGCGCTGGAAGGGATCGAACACCAGGCAATGGCGTGGAAGTCGAGCACGCCGTTTTCCCAGTTATGGTGATTAGTGGAGGCTACGTACGTCAGGTTTCCTAAATGCGCTCTTCTGTGTTCTGCTTTCGTCCGTTGCAGACGCGGCCGGGGTTTTTCTTCGTGAAGGGCCGGAAGACGTCCATGCCAACTTTTCGGCAATGTCCGTTTTCTTCGTTGGAGTCTGTGGAATTATTGTGCTGTATTTGTTGGACGCACTTCGAGAAAGAACTGCTCATCGGCGACAGCGAGACTTCCATCGAATGTGGGCGACCTTCTTCTTTCTTGACTTTGTGTTTGGGTTGCTTTGTGCTACCCAACTTTGATAATGCATCTACCAAGGCTTACATAAAACCGCCGCACGCGTACACCGGCAAGTGGCGGTAGGCACCGCCCAATATATGTGCTCTGCCCCATCCGGCTGGCCGGTCGGACTCGGCTCGGTTCGGCAAGACGGACTTATCGCAATTTTTTCGAGTTTGTGGATCGATGCTGGGAGTGTGGGAGTTTAGGTGAGTTCTTCGAATTCATGTGGTTCTAATTTTAATCGAATGCTTATGGTTACAGTTTAGAGAAGAGTCACTTGTGTTCGAAGAATTCAGCGGGTGTAGATTCGGTGAGAATAGAAAATCTCACCCGGCGAGCCACCGGCCACTCATGCCTATTTCTGCCTATCTGGGAAGAGCCTGGTTGAGCAGCGCCAGCGACGCAATCTTGTCAAAGTCGCAGTCGACAAGTGAACCTTCTGTGCTGTCGCCGTTTCGCGGTGGTAACAGAGGGTGTCCACACGTAGACCAGCTTGGCCAATCGATCTGCGTCCACCCTTACAGGGATACTGCAGTGTGCGGGGACCCAATGAAAATCGAAAGTCGACTACAAGGGACGTCGCTGTCCGAGCGAGCGTCGGCGTGTCGTCGAGCTTTAGAGGTGGCGAAGGGCCGTTTGGGAGTCTGAGACTCGAAAGGATGACTACCGACCCCTGCCGAGTCGTCGCCAGCTCAAGGAGCACAACCTCGGTCTCTGCCAGCTCCGTTTCGAGGGGGCTCGATGGAGCTGCACATGGTCGGCTCCGTCGACCCCGGTCACCCACTGTGTACCATTGCGCACGGCCGGCGAACCTCACCGAGTGCCTCGACTTCCTGGCGTGCTCCCCATTATGTGCGGGAGATTCAGGCTGACGGTCAGTTCGTGGCTCGCGATCAGCGGGAGTGCCTTTGGTATCGCCTACCGCTGCTTGTTTCAAGCGCTGTCGAGTCCGGTTGAGAGGTTTCAAATGTTTGACTCGTGATTTTTCTGTTTGTCGCCTAGATTGGAGGTCGCTGTCACTTCATCGTAAGTACGCCGCCAAGTTTTACTAGCGTGTCACGATCATTGGCGCGAAGCGTAATCAAAACTGATGAGCACTGTTGTTGGTGTCTTAAATCCTTGTTGCAACTGTTGTTACAAATAAGATTTTTCTGCTGCTAATTTGTATGTCTTCCCTCCACCGTGCCTGCATGCGCTGCAATTAGCGTCAGCGTTACTTCGTGTGGAAAAGCATCTGTCAAAATTCGAGAGGATCTTGGAAATGCAGAAATCAAGAGTTGGCACCAGAGTCGTATAAGTGAAACATTAAAATAAGAAGCTGCTGCAAACCAAATTGCGAGAAGATTAGAAACGCGAGCCATCGCAATCAATTTGTGATAAAGGAGTTTATGGTTTTTATTGTTTCGCGTAATACGGTTATACAAACCTTGCAGTTTGTAACTTTTGAATGATATACATTTATGCACACTTATCAAGCATGTGCAGTAACAGGTACGCGCACTAAGTTCGTCAGAAGTACAATAGACGTATGCTTCTTTCCGCTAAGACATGTCATAATTATTGATTTAAATCCACTCGGGGGCGGTCTGCCAGCAGCGTAAGTGTCCCACGTTTCTGCCTATTGTTGCACGCGCCCGTGTGGATGCTAAAACACGTACAACAAATTATTATTATTTTTTCATTATTTTAATACAAAAATGCCAAGACCTCCTGAGCATGATATCATTCCTGCGACTTTCCTAATTTAGGCATATTAAGAACTGCACAGGAAATAGTCTGCATGGTTGTCTTACAGATGCTGACATGCTCAAATTAAATCATGTAGAGGCCTCGCTTGTACCTATATATAACTATCACCCCGTATTTCATGTAAATATGCGATTGTCACTACCAAGACCTACTTCCCTGGCTGGCACAGGAACAGTTCTGCTATTCCTATAGAGATTATATCAATTTATGCCACTTCTACGCAGAATCTACCTGAATCGCGGTTAAAGAGCTTGCTTATGTTTATGATCAGGTTTGCTTAATGACCGGTGTGGTTAAAAAGGGCGTGGCGAAGTATTTACTGTACATGAAGAAAACGTCTCACAACAAATGTATCCCTCGTGGTTTTCAGCAGAGCTGGTGAGGAGCCTAAAAAGGAAGAATTACGCTCAGAGAATGTATGTTAAAAAAGGGATGTTTTCTTGGTACGAGGAGCTTAGTCGATTAAAGGAACACATCAAGGCTCTGCTCAAGATGAATCGGTGCAGGCACACAGACAGTGTGGAGGCTAGTCTCTGGTGGAATCTTAAGGAAGTTTGACGCTACGTAAATGGCAGGTATGGACAAAAAGAAAAGTTCAGAATAACGTTAGTTCAAAGCGAGCGATGTATCACAGCTCCAGCGAATATCTCAAACACGTTTGCAGCTCATTTTAGTTCCGTTAACAAATGCTACATTAAGCGGGATTGTTCTGATGCCGGGAATATCTCCCTCGATGCCTTTTCTGGGGTAGATATTACGGTGACAGATGTTCTGGTTGCCATAAAGAAGCTCAGTAATACAATGTCGGCGAGTCCTGACAATATTCCTGGTCCCATTGTTAGGACCTACGCAGAACTGTTCGCACCTATCCTGGAAACTGTCTTTAATATGTCAGTAAGGTCTGCTGTTTTTCCAGAGTTATGGAAAACATCTAACCGTTGTACTTGTTTATAAATCCGGGAAAAAATCGGAGGCCTCGAACTACCGACCTGTGTCGTTACTTAGTGTGTTTTTGAAGCTGTGGTGCACCTATGTGTCTTAATTATTTTAGAAAATTTTTTGGCGCATATTAGCACGGCTTTATGTCGGGTCGGTCCACAGAAGGCAATGTAACGTGTCTTATGAATTTCGCTGTACCCATTCTGAGTAAGCGTAGTCAACAAGATGTAATCTATTTTGACCTGAAGAAGGCTTTCGATTTCATAGGCCGTAATCTTCTCTTCAACAAATTACAGCAAATGGGTGTGAGAGGATGAATGCTTGTTTGATTTTCTTGTTACCTAAGAGGCCGCCAGATTAGAGTTCGAATTGAGGGTTTCTGTTCTTCTTCATAGGACACCATTTCTGGCGCCCCCCAGGGCTTGGTTCTGAGACCCCCATTGTTAACATTGTTTGTGAATGATATACAGTCATGCATCTTTTACTCATCCGTTTTTCAGTTTGCTAATGACGTAGAGTTATTTCGAGAAATCCAGTCAGAGTCGGACTGCCACGAGCTGCAGGGAGATATACACAGAATTGGAGACTGGTGCTCGGTCAATAATTTAGTGCTCAATAGAGCAAAAACGAAAGTTGTCTTCTATAGTCAAAAACGGGACTAATTATGTTCCCTTAAGGAAATGAGTCCGAGAGCATTGCGGAGACTGAAACAATTCAAGATCTCGGGTTTTAGTTCAACTCAAATCTAAAGTTTCGCTCTATTGTCTAGATTACATTTGTTATTGCTATGAAAACGCTGGGACTGATCAGCCGTGTAAGGATTGGATTCTTGCAGCTTTTTGTATATATCACACTTTCTAAAAGTTTTTGCCGATCCCGCTTAGCATAGGCATCTGTAGTCTGGGACGGGTTGGCGAGATCAAATGAAGCCTTAGTTGACCATGTTCATAAGAATCTCGGCTAGATTTCTAACTACCTCTACTTGAAAAACGAGCCATATATTTATTCCAGTTTCTCCAGCAAAGACCTAAAATCTCAGTATCACCGAAGGCTCTCTGCTGACATTTATCTTCAAATGTTGACATAGCCAGATTGATTCTTCTGAGATTTTGTCATCTATTTCGTTGCGCGTGCCACAGAAGAGCACTGGGTATAATAGCGAATTTTATCCCAATCCGGCAAATATGTTGAACCCTGTCACCCGCAAGAAACTGAGATACAATGACTTCGCCAATATATTATATATATTCAACGACAGCATTTCAGTTCAGTGCACGCCATTAAGGCTATTTTGACGCAGTTAATGGTGTTCTTGGCATTATGTTTCCTTTTTGCTTTTGTGTTTGCCACGGTGGTCCCTGGAGCAAATATGTGAATGTACCTTTGTGGACTGGTTGGATGTGTAGTTATCTACATTAATGTTTATTTTCACTTGTTATTTTCTTTGTGTCACTTTTTATGACTTTTTACGCCTTGATTTCGCTCTCTTGTTCATATTCTTTGTGTCAGTGTTTTCCTCGTGTTTCAACGAAAAGGCCACTGGGTGTTCTTGAACATACAAGAGACATTCTTCTTCTTCTTCTTCTTCTTCTTCTTCTTCTTCTTCTTCTTCTTCTTCTTCTTCTTATTATTATTATTATTATTATTATTATTATTATTATTATTATTATTTTTCTTCTTCTTCTTCTTCTTCTTCTTCTTCTTCTTCTTATTATTATTATTATTATTATTAACCATTTTCAATCTTTGAGGGTGTGAAAGGGTGTTCTGAAAAATTACGCTCTCGGCTTCCGGCTTTCAGCAACCTTATGTAGCTCAATACTTCCTTAATAATTGAGAAATATGGTGCCCTTGAATGAAATAAGCTTTATGTTTGTAAGGTGTAATAAGTGTGCGAAAAAAGGTGCTGCTGTGGAAGAAGTGCAAGCAACCTTACACCTACTTGTATCAGCTTTAGGCGACGATGTTTTAACGAGTATCTGGAATAGATAGTAGAAGTACGTACTAATTATATCGAATATATAGTGCATATGTTAGTTATAATGAATTTATAGTGCACATTTTCTTGCTATTGACATAAAAATACCTTCTTTGTACCTGAGGGAGCATGCCTCGTGTTAAACACTGACTTCTCTTAAGCTTAGCTTTCCTCTAATTATCGAGTATAAACCCGTGGAGCAGTGTCTGTTTTTATGATTTTTTTTCTGCATATGCAATTGTATATTGTACGGGCCGCTTGTCAACTTATTGGTCGTAAAAATATGTCTGTAGGATGTTGATAGGTTCGCCAGCACCCAGTTTGTAGTGTACTAGCCAGCACCCTAAGGGTGTTGCTTTAGCACCATATGTTTGTTATCCCCGATACGAGCTAATTCGGACCTTTCAGGTCTAATTACTTTAGTGTGCTGAGCTAGGCCACTTGTGACCAGAAAAACTTCGTGGCCACTCATTCACCGTGCGGAACTTCCATTTCTGTGTTTTGTAAAAAAAACTGTATTATTCGTGTAGTAAGGAAACAGATTTGGTATAGATTACTAACATCACTACGTTAAACCCGCCAGAGGGAAAGTGCATATACCTACAGCTGCTTATTGTTAAATTATGACATCATTTATTGGTTTGCAACAGGCGACAATAGCAAAACAGTTAAATATACCACATAATTGAAAACAAAAAGAACACCTCAAAGATGTGACATGTTTACCAAACCCGGCGTTGTGTACGTGCATGTGACTATATAAACCTGATAATTGTGATCTTTACAAACTAAAAAAGAAGAGCAAACAGTACGGAGGATTAGTAAGGCGTACACGAACAGTGGTCTGTCCGTGTGCGTATTTTCTTGTCCTACGTCTTACTTGTGCTGTTTTGTTCAGGTTTTAAAAATGCATACCCAACTCTTGCAAGTTTCTACTATTCTACAATTGTACTGTGGAATTTTCTGCTAGTTTGATAAAAAAGAGCAATACATGTTCCCTCTATTGTTCCTGTAGTCTGATCTTAAACAAAATAACAAGGGAGCCCAGTTCAAGCGCCATGATCGGAAAACAAACCTCAGATAATCTAGCAAAACTTTTTTTTCTTGAAGTTTCCTGCTGCATAAAACACCAGTGGTAAAAAAATGGCTCCCTCTCGGTGTGTCAACCATGTCTTGGCGTAATTATTCACGAACGGAAGCCTCATTCTTTGTACTCGTCTTCCCGAATGTATAGCGCTGAACTGCATGCGACTTTATTTCGCAACGCTCTACTCATCTGCATACCAAAATATTCTCTCTTGCGAACTCACTGAGGAACACGAAGTTTGGGAACCGGCAGCGCCGCCGGAGCCCCCTCAGCACGCCCCGTCTGAGCGGTTCCATCCATCACGACACGGGCACTCCGGGCAGCGCACCGGCCCCCACGTAGAACGAGGGAAGCGAAGACTCAGTTGCCAATACCAGTGAGCCGTCATGCAATTGAGAGAAAAAATCTCGACCACAACTTAGCCCAAAGCCCGGCGCAAAAAGTACCATTGCCGCATACCTGCGTCTTTTTACCTACACGCCTTTGAAAAAACAAAAACACACAAAAAAACAGTGTAGCACTTGATTCTAGCGGTCTTATTTTTCTCAAGAGGGGTGTAGAGGCATGCGTCACCCTTCGAGTCCACCCCTCATAGAAAATGTGGGCTTATATTCCAACGACCCGCAACGACAGTAGAGCGGGCACAAAAATATAATATTGAAATTTCAAAGCACGCTATAAAAAAACACTGGAACGCTAGATAATGTATAGCCAACATAACTCTAAAAGTGAACAGAAGAAATGCTGGCTACACGTCTATAAAAGTTCGTCGATGGAACTTGTGAAGCGCCCCCTCCCTTCGTACTACTATTGTCCATCCATCTTAGGTAGGACTCAAAGACGAGGTTTTTCCTTCGACAGGTCTTCCGCCCCCTCCCCTCCCTCCCCGCCATCCAACACACGTAAACACACACACATACAAACGTAGGCAGACGTGGTCGACAAGAAGCACAGTAACGCAACTCGCAGGAGACGAAGCACCGCGTCCAAGTTTCGCTCCAAACGCAAGAAGCAGCCAAGCGCGCGCGCCTCGCCTGCCCCGTCGTCTCGATTCGCGCACATCCGACCGCCGACACGAATACATGAATACATAGATTCCAGACGCGGAAGGAACCCTCAAGTAACCGAGCGGCAAACCTACAATCTACTCGTCGTCGTGTGTTTGGGCAGCGAGCCGTTCACGCTCCTCGGCGGCGTTGTTGTTACTTGGCGTGCCACCGCCACCACGTAAGCATCCCATTTTGAATGGCAGCTAAGTGGAAATTCGATCAAACTCCCGCCGTGTCCTGGTTGGTACGCGGCAAAGGGAGGTACCGGCGGCGTGTGTGACGTCGATGTGGCGGAAGCGACATTCCTGCAGGGCGCGTCCTCGGTCGCAATTTTCTCCGCTTGTAAAGTGATGCTGCCAGCGACGACAGGGAAAACTTTTTTGCGCAAGAGTGCGAGGACCGGGCTGACAACGGCAAAGGCGACGTACGAAGGCGCTAAGATCAGGGGTCGCTCGGCGTTATCTGAAGCCGAAAATGGCCCAGCTACTCCTCGTATTCTGCGGGTTCTTTATGTTTGGATGGAGAGGTTCCTTTTCTTCGTTTTGCTACCTTCGCCGCAGATGAACGTCAGCGGTGGTTGTGTATATGCTCGGCTTAAAGTAATCAAGTAATGAAAAGAAATGCGACGAAAAGAAAGAGTGAGTGACAAAGGCTCGGGGAGACGGGATGGAGTTTAGGCTGGTGAGAGCCTATACGCTGGAACTTTGAACGCCGCCATGTTGAGGCCGCTGACTCTCCGCCGTTGGTGGAGACCCCTTTTCCAATACGTGTCCCTGCCCGTAGATGCTTCTAAAAGCTTGAGTTAATTTTTAATATTTTTTTCTGGGTTTTATTGTCGCTGTCTTTTATTTCATTAATGTATACTGATTCCTCAGCAGCGGAGCTTCAGTAGTCAGTAACGTGATAATTTGTGTATACAAATCTCAGGTTCTCAAGACGTGATTTTTTTTTCTTTTTTTATGACGACAGTGTATCGTCGCTTTATATTTTTCTGAGTAATGAAATGGAGTTTTTTGTATTTCTAGACGAATAAATTTTTTCGTTGTTGATTTCTTCAAAAAAGAAAGCTTAGTGTCCCCGATTTAATTTAAAGTTGGGATTATTTTTACGCAGATTTATTTTCCCAAATAGCTCAACTGAGCTCCAAGTTGGACAAGGTTCGAATTGGGCATATATTTAAAATTAAAAAAGGATATCGCACATAAAACGTTTATTACGTAAACGCTTATATTTACATATTTGTTTATTCGAGCAAATTTGATGCTGAGCCTATATTTTTTCCTTGATCCTTAGAAAATATCATATCTGTGATGTGTTCTCGAGTATAACTTTGTATTTAATAAACTCTTCCTCGGATATACTGAACTCTGTGTTTAAACCGAGGCTTAAATTCAGATGTAAACGCAATATGACATTTCTTTGGTCTGGACCCCCAGATTAGCCAACTTAAGCATGTTAGAAAGAGATCTTTCTATTTGAACGTTCGGAACACTGAAAGATTTAAAGTAACGACAGGCTCTCCTCTTATATGAACAATGCCATATATTTTTTTATTATTGTAACATATTTGTGTTTAAAGTTGACGGAATAGAACTAGTAATAACTTATAAATCATATATTTTGATATAATGACCTCTCAGCAGATTGTTGGGCGAGTTGGTACTGGGTATCTAGCGCTCTGTGTTGCCCAGTCTCCTACTTTGTCTTCGTCTCAAGAGCTACCATATTTTTGAAAACCTCATAAAGTGACTGACTAGAGCTACTTTATTTCATCTTTGCCAGCTACGTATCAGGTCCTTTATTTATTCATTTTACTACAGAATGAGTACTTCGTACTTTCAATATCAGGTTAGTAAATTCCTAGATTGTCGATAAACACAAAAGGAATTTTGATTGTTTCTTTTCATCCTACCGTTTACACAATGATCGTTGTCATCCTCAAAATACGTCTTAGATATATTGTAGAGCCTAATCTTTAATATATTTTTGCATTATTCTTTTTTTTTACGGCTGCGTAATTTTTCTTCCTACCAAACGTGGTCACTTTCAAGACATTACATACGCGTTGTTAAAGTAGAGAAGACAGTACAATGTTATGGCTTTGGTGATACACAAAATGATTCAACGTGCATTAAAATACAAAATCGGGGAATGATACAACTTCTAGAGCATGAACTGATCGTTTATGTATTGTAAATTGAATTGTTTTAAGGTGGTGATAAAGATCAGATCACTTAAAATTTGAACCCATGCTTTTATTCAAAGCGGGGATTAATACTGATTGATGCATAACGATGACCGTTACACAGGTATTATGAATATAAAAGCATAATTATTTCTGCAACAGCGTGTATAATTTGTAGAAGCGTCCCCATATATCAATTGCAAATTTTAATGCATTAATGATTGTCTGAAACTTTTGATTAAGCTTTTAGATTTGTAGGTTTCGAGTTTCAAATAATTTTATACAAAGAACAAAAAATAAAACTCTAACCGTTTTAAATGTTTAAAACCCAACGTGTCAAGGCCACTTCGGCCCCATGATCACGGGTGTCTGCTTTTTCCTTGTCGCGGAGTCAAGGAGCCGAGCTGGCATTGAAATGTTCGGTTTTAAAATTTCACATGGTTAGTTTGTTTGTTTTTCTTCTTTAACTGTTCTATTTCCTATCCAGGTAGATGTCTACCTAAAGGTTTAATTTCAAATTTTATACACCACATACCGGTCCTGATGGCAAATATTTTTTTTGTTTTATTATTCACGAGCGAAGTTCATACGGCGAGGGCGAAATAGATTGAATGCACTTTAAACTGACCGCATAAATTTGTTTGTTAAGGTATCACGCTGCGATTTACTGCATAGGTGCCTGAGGTTGCTCGAACGTTTCGCTAAAATTGTGGAAAAATCAACTAACCTGAGTAAATAAAAAAAAATTAAAAAGCTGTTTTTTTTCTGTTTTGCATGTACAATAAAAAGTATTAGTGTTATTGTGACGCTCATTTGGGCCGAACGAAGTGAACAATAATTAAATCAGTCCTAAATCCTTTTTATTTAACAAATTTTTCAATCGTACTAAACGCCAGAATAGGCCAAAACGATTTTCTGATGATTTTTTGATAAAAGGCTTAGCTATAATTTTTTCACGACAAAGCCAGTTTTTATTTAATTTATTTTTTACTCTAAAAGTTTCATGTGTTCATACTTTTACTCAATGAATTCACCAACTTCAAGCACCTCTGCAGCAAATTCCAGTGCGATAAGTTAAACAAATAATTTATGCGATCAGTTTATATCGCGACCAATCTATTTCGCCCACGACGTATAATGGAATATTCCTCACTGGCCTGTGTTGGCCAATGAAAACTACCGCGTATATTTCGAAGGCTCTAGCGGTGCATACCTTAACAGGCTAATGCTGCATACCATAACAGGCTAATGCTGGATCCAGCTTTCAGCAGGGTAACTATGGTGATTTCGAGCAGTGGCTTCTTCCTTCCAGCTGTCACTGCCATTCGCAGCGATGTTTCGTACAAATTGTCTAGGCTGATTTCTAGAAATCTCCGTTTCCCGATGCTTCACTTGGTAGTGGACTATCAGGTTGCAACTGAAGCACCTGCGCTTGTACTGAGGTGTTTCTTTGACACAGGGCCGTGCCGTGTACGCCCGACGCCGCTACAGCGCCGGCCCCGGTGCTCGTATATGCTTGGCCGTGAGGGTACCGCCTGCAGAGCCGAGGATATCAGCGGTGGTCACAACGGTGACGCCAGTTGTTATCAGTACGCACTCTAAAAAAAATGGTGTATTCTTGCACCTTTTGTCTCATATAATACACCCCAAAACTTCAGTTCGACGTACAATGCACTGACGTCGATCTGACGGTACTAACTTCCACGAGATGCTTGATAGCCGTGTGGTACAACCTATTAGAATAGTTACGTACGTGTTACTAGTTAAAAAGAAATACTGGGGTTTTCTTAATGTTTTTTGCAAAACATCCGTTTTCTTTTTTGTAGCCTTTGATGCGTACTTTAGCTATTTAATAAGTTATTTCGCACCATTATCCAGCCCCTCGTGAAATTCGGACCGTCTATTCGACTATAGTGCGCTGTACGTGGAACTAATGTTTTGGGGTGTATTATATGCGACAAAAAGTTTGATGTGATGCCCTTTTTTTTTAGAGTAGGGCCTGATTCCGGTGGTAGGATGTGAATAGTGCTGCCGGACGTAGGGACCAATCCTGGTGTGCGCCCAGTATTGCACTCACAGGGGTCAGTGCGTCGCCGTGCAGAGCCGCTTCTTAGATGGATTGGGAGGGTGCGCCAGTAAAGCAAACTCCTTAGCGGCCTGGTCCGCGCTAGCTGGTTGTGCAACGCACCGGTCATAATACCGTGCACGCTCAATAAAGGTCTGTAGCGCATTTGGCGTTTTTCGGAAATCTGTAAAACTAACACTCTGGGACAAATCTTGGAAATTAGCGAGCATTTGCCAGCGCACCCTTTGCGCCTCTTCGTCGATTGCGATTCATAAGTGACCGGTCTTCAAAGCGAGCTGTTATTGTGGACTGTCGGCGAACTGGGTGTGATTGCATTTCCGTCGGTGTTGATGACGACTTATGATAGCTTCTTTGGACAAACCGCCACTTTTAAGGGTCTAAGAGTTTATAGCACGTAAAATAGTTCACGAGAGTCTGGTCCAATTCGTTTCGTTAGTCTATTATTTTTGTTGTTTCCGAAGTTCTTTTTCATACTTTCCCGAGAACGGAATTGGTCAAAGGAGCTAATTACACATAACCGCAATATGGCGCACACCCTTTTCTTCCTATATTGCTGCTTTTGAATCTACGCGCGAGCTTATGACCTATGCGGTCTATAAAATAATAATGTTGTGCAGTGCCCTGAGCAGATTTCAGTGTGCGTGACGCTCGAGCGATAGGTTATTGTGCGTGGCGTCACATGCCCAGCCCGCGCCCTCACAACCTAAATCAAGCCTACATTCTGAAGCATTGACTAATACACATTTTCGACGCAAAGTAGTTCGTCTCTCCTATTCCTCAAACAAAGCTGCTTTGCTCCCAGGCCCAGCTTTTACAATGCGCTCGGCGAAACCCAGTAAAACCTCAGGCACGGCCATTGTGAATTCAACCTTTCGTGTCCTCTGTTCTGTATTTTGAATTCGCACGCATTTAGCTATTTCGTTTGCCGTTTCAACTTGTCATATTATGATTATAGATCAGTTGAACAAAACTGGAGCTTGCTCAAATATTACTGCACGATGATGAAAAACATTGGATGCTTAATCGCACTTCATTGGAAGTTGTGTATAATTTATGAAATTGGGTGCCAATGACCGCCAATTTAAAACAGCATTGTAAACTCATTGCAACTTTATTGTAAGCTGCATTCAATTTATCAGTTGGGGTGCAAAAGACCGTCAAATATTGGGCGAGATCGGGAGCTCAATGACACCACTTTGGAAGTGGTTTGCAATTTATCGGATGGGATTCAATGAATCCCCAATAAATGTGATAGAGAGGATAAAGGGGGCCAATTATGGCCCTATGTTTCCAAGAGATTTCCAAGATTGGTTACAGGAAGGACCCAATGGGCCGATAAAGGCCCTTTTTTACAAGATATTCCCTATTTTATTTCAATGCCTATCCTTACCTATGAAAAAAGCCTATGCTTACCAACTCTTTCTTTACGCCGAAAGTTTTATCGATTAAGTTTATTTCGGAAAATATTTTTTCACAACCCAATCCTTAAGACTGAACTCTTAGTGGAGCCATCCTACATATCATCACATAATTATCACATACATTAAGTCGAAATTCCGCAGTGCCACACTAATACCTACTACAGATCATTCATACCTCGTACGTCTGCTGACTGGAATCACCTTTCCACATCCATCGCCACAATTGTTAATCCTGTTGATTTTAAAAATGCTGTATCAATACTACTAGAACTTGATTAGTGATTTGAGTGTTCTATTAACTTGTACGTAGTAATCCCACCCCCTCTGTAATGCCTTCGGGCCCTGAGGGTACCAATAAATAGAAATGAAATGAAATGGGCCTGTGCTGCCAGGTTAACTATGTGCGACTATTGGGCTACAGAAATATTGCAGCCACACTGCCTGAATCTGAAAAAAAAAAACTTCATTTACCTCTTTCGTTTTTTTATGCACATTATATTATACCCAAGCACTGTCTCGCTTGTCAGCGCACGACACGATTCAGCCTAACGTTCTTAAGACCGGCGACTTTTAAAGACACGTGGTATCGATATACTCCAAAGAATAAAGTGCCTTCCGCTATATCGTGGCGAAACAGCCGCGGGAAAACTTCATATCTTCTTGAAGAAGGAACAGCAGCGGCCGAGACTTAAGAAAGCATTAATGCCTCCGTCGACGATATATGCTCAGCAGGAGACACCGGCAACGGTCGTATCCAAATCCCAAAGACAAACAAAACCTTCGAGAATTCACCATCACTCCCGTGATCCCGCTACCCGCTCTTTCTTCGCCTGTCTAGAAAAGATAGTAAGTGGATAGAAAAGTGAGCACGCCGTCTCATTTGGGAGATAAAAGATCCAGGTTCCAGCGTCGACTTTTTTCTTGGGCTCCTTCGTTGTGCGGTTGCCAGCCCAAGATGGAAAACCGAAAGAAAGAGGGTGAAAGAGAGTGACGTGGGAGAAGCAGGCGTAGGTGAGGGAGAGACAGAACGAATAAACAAAATAGGCATAAAAGATGGAGAAAAAAAAATTCAATACAGGATGCTTGACGATAACGCAATGTCCCAAACATAAGGGCAAAGAGTGGAGTAGAGTGGGGAAGGCGCTATTGATTCGGCCTTAGCTGTGTCGTGGATGCTAGCCGGCCAGCAAAGTGGACTGGGCCGGACCTTCGCAGTAATGGCTCGCCAGCTTAGCTGGCAAAGCCGATTCTTTCAGTCCGATGTTAGTGCAGAGCTGCTGCACCCGTGAGCAACAACCTGAGAGGGTTGCCGAGAAATGTCGGCAAGTTTCTTAACCTTACTCGAAGAAACAAATACGAACAGCTCAAAAGCAAACTAAAAAAAAAAAAAACACTTGAGCCTGAAACACTGTAACAATATTTCTGGTCCGTGTGTGATTGCTTCAGCGGGAGATACACGTGAGGCAAAAATCATAGACGGATATAACTTATAGAAAATATATGAAGAAACAGAAAGAAATCGGTCAATGAAACGGCGAGATCTTGGGACGGCTTCAATCTTAAAAAGGGTCTTGGAAATCGGCAAAAGTATCTACTGGAACTACTCGAGATTTTCCAACCTTGATCCGTTAGTCTGCCAGCGTTCGAACGGCAACTTCTTCTGGACTCAATCACTTGGATAAAAATACTCTGCAAGACTCAAGAGAAAAAAAGAAAGAAAAGGGGTAAGCCAAAAGAACTAAGAGATGCTATACTCCTGCCAGCATCTCCCCGGTGAAAGAGCAGACCCATCGGCGTCGAATTGTATTTTGGAACGAAGCTTATTCAAGAAGTAACTCAAGAAATCTTTATTCAAGCTATTCAGGATACTCGTTCGCGGTCTTCAATTTTCATGTGTTATTTCTAAGGCTGCAGTCTTCATCATAAGCCTGTATCAAAGTAGCCGCATATTCTATGTGTAACGTGACATTTGTTTTGGTTTCCGGAGTCTAAATTTTATGAAAACGCTCCAGCTGATGTTAAAAGAATACCCCCTGGAAGCGCTTCAACGGCAGTCAAAACTTCGCTTAAAAGACCTAGCATCATCAGTGCCCTAAAAAGAATAATAATCTACAAAACATATCGGCGGCCGCTCTTAAGCGTATCTAATAATTATTTTTGAGCGCCTTTTTTATCTTACAATATTTGTGACTTTTTCAGGTTTCCAAATCTGTTGCCAATTATGATAAGTTACCGTTTTTAATGTTTTCTTTCACTCTAAACATCGCAGTTTTATCAAATTTCGGAAATAGCACTTGACGAGTCAATTAATCTAATCTGACCAGAATGTTATACCAAATTAAGGCTTCTCCGATCTCTTTTTTCTTACTTTTATTTTGACAATTTTTTTTAATTATGACGCCAAAGCCCGGCGGGGCGGAAGAAAAAAATATATATCTGCCTAAAAAGTTTTCTTCACTAATTAAGGTTCAGGAATTGTCTGTTTGCAGTATAATGCTCTCATCATAATAAAAAAGCAGCTAAAAAGAACACGTAATCTAAAAGTCAAAGAGCAGACCCATCGGCGTCGACAGGAGCATCAATCTGAAACCAACGTGCTTTACAGACTGATAGAGCCCTCTCTTTAAAAAAAGTCGAAATATATATTCTTTTAAGATACAGTTTAGTTTGCAGGAAATATGCTGTGATGCATGTTCTTTGAACATGTTCTGATCATTGCTTGGCAGTTGTGAAGCATGTGCCGTTAATCCAGAAAAGTCTATGCACATTTGCCTAGGTGGTTCCAAGAGGAAGAAATATACTTTTATTCGTAGGGATCTTCAAGCATAAGTTGTTGACTGGCGAAAAATTGTGGTGGTGCATTATCGCAGCCACTGTACCGCGCCTGGAAACTTTACGGTCGGAAATAATTTAAACAATATCTGATAAAAACGCAGAATCCAGTGGCTATTCTGTATTTCTTGCATATAACGTAAAACTTTCTTGTACTAAAACAAATGACAGCTTTAATAGCTTTGTCTATACTATTAAACTGGAATAAAGAGCCTTGCCTTGCCGCAGTAGGCCTCTGACATGGTAAATAAAAGCCCTATGATATAGGCAATCAAGCAGTGTTGAAACAAATATACATACGCAGGTTTTCTCCAACTATCAAGACCGGAGAGCTTAGAAAAACGCGATGATTATCTGGCTGCGCATGCACGCCAACTGTTCCATCTGTTTTAAATTATTAAACAAACTTTCGCTTTCGGACGACGTCATTAAATAAAATTTCCACAATTTTCTTTTGCACAAAAGAAATAATATAGACTCTAAGAAATATCTGCGTGTCTACTTACTTCCAAAACACTCGAAGATCCAATCTCTGCGGTCTGCGAAATCAGCTCGGCGAATGATGAGGTGGAACATCTTTACACCTCAAAATTAAGTCTGCGCTGTGGCATTACGCAATCTAAGTATGACGCTTTGCATTCCGCAGTGCCACAGCGCAGACTTCGTTTCTAGGTCTGAAAGGTTGTTCCGCCTCATCATTCGCTGAGCTAATTTCGTAGATTACAGAGATTGGCTCTTTAAGTGTTTTGCGGGTAAGTAGACGCGCAGGCATTTCTTAGAGCGCAGTATAAAAAACCTTAGACGTTGGACCTTTTGCAAATAGCTTTCACCCGGTATGGGACGGTGGTTTTGCAGTTGTACCACCATATTTAAGAATAAAATATACACGAATTGACTGGATAATGCTTGACGCCAATTTTCGGGATAAGCGAGAAGTTTGGAGTAGATATATATAATATTGGATGCCCCAGTAACTCAGTTAGTTAGAGTATCTAAGCAAAAGTATTAAATACGCATTCTAATTATTGTTTAAAAAAGTAATGAAGTTTAATTTTTAATAATGAAAAAATTCACAAGAACAAGGTTACATAATATCAATGGCATGTCAGGAGTCGCTAAGCCACCAATCGCTAGACTTAAGGCCTTCATAGGCTGTCTTGAAGGAACCTTATAACTCGTTTTTTTAACGTAGCGCACTAGGGTTTACTACAGAGGTGCCTGAAGGTAGAGGATCTTGCATGTCAAAATTTCACTGCGCAAACTATGAAAAGTTAGAAATCGGGAAGTTTAAGCCCCTACCTACGGAGTCCGTGTGTTAACGAAAGGCGTCTTTCTGGCACAACAGACAACAGATGGCGACACGTAAGATAGCAGGGGCTTTACACTCGTCGAACACAAAGTTAGGGCCGAAGTCCATGGAGCGCCCTGATTGGACTATACCAGCGATGACATCGCGCTTTCGTAGCCAGCGTCCAATCGGCGCGCTCGACGAACGTTCAGCTCCAAAGTTGTGTTTGACGAGTTTAGCACCCAAGGCAGCCAAAACGTGCACTTCCCCCGACCTCGGCTTTAGAATATAGATTTTTTTAGGGAGAAGCGATGAGCTCCTTTTTCCGTGACACCTGTCAGTGCATGGCTTTTTATTCTTACAAATAAAACATAACATATACAAAACAAGAAAAAACAAACATTAAGAAAGAGGTGCGTTGTTTGTTAACGTGTTGCCACAATATGTCAGCTGTTGCACGAGTTTGACGCATTTTGTTAGCAGAAGTTAGTAGACGGACGCGATAGTTCAGGGTTAATTTTTTGTTTTGTTTTTTGTTCTCGCTTATATCTGTTATGTTTGATATCCACTAGCTTCAGGCACCTCGGTTGTAAATGCTAGCGCGAAACATCTAGAAAGGTATTTATGCGGTCCCTTCAAACAACCAATCATCTCTTTGACTGGGGAAGAGGGAGAGACTAGAAAAGCAGTGATCTGACATTTTGACGCCAGCCAGATGTGGTCGTCAATTGGAGACGAGCGCCCCGTCGGCATTCGGCCGGGATTCGTGCCCAATCATGTGTCGACGACGCTCGACATCGGGCTTGGACAAAACTGCTTATATAGAGTCATTTTAGTTCGATAACATTGTCTTAACGAAAGAAAGCAAGATCAGCTGCTTTTGATTCGTCTAAGTGATTGCGGCCAACCTCAGTGTTGCATCACGTGCAAACTTTCCAAGCAGACATTTGGGCCGGTGACTCCGGTGGTGTGTGTCAGTGGGCGCGTTCGAAAGCGGTTCTGGGGGTCAAGGAGCTCGGGCTGCTTCCACTATAGACGTCAGAAACGACTTTCGGTGCACGTAAATCTGTAGTAAAGGAGCTGGACTCTCGTGTACCGACCGAGTCCTGAGAAGACGCGCGAGGGATGAATAGGGCGCGGTATGACCTATTTCCGGATCGCAGATGAAATTCCGGTGCTGAAAGCAAAACAAAATGGCGGGATAAGCTGCGTCGGCAGCGCCGTGCATGGGGCAGGGTTTGGCCACTTTTGTTGATGAAGCGTTCTCAAGGTAAGACGACTAACGCGTTCGAATTTTGTTTCCAGCTCGGGTTCTTTTCAAAAATTGCCTTGGAGCGTATTTCGTTTCTTTTGGACATGCTAATAAACCCCGTAAACGTTCATTTGACGTTCTTCAGTGATCCATGGCACCCTAAGTTTGAGAACTACACCCCCATACCGCTTCGCCTCGCCCCAACTGAAGTATTTAATGATCTCATGGCAGTCTCCCAAAGCCGTGTTAAGCTTCTCGCACACAATGCACGCTTCCAGATTATCGT
Source organism: Ixodes ricinus (assembly GCA_037355805.1). Taxonomy (NCBI): domain Eukaryota; kingdom Metazoa; phylum Arthropoda; class Arachnida; order Ixodida; family Ixodidae; genus Ixodes; species Ixodes ricinus. The sequence goes on from JAZHYW010065569.1 coordinate 64,570, forward strand.
ACTTCAGCCAAACAGTCCGTAAAATGCAAAACCAAGAACAATCGCAGCCGCACATTGTTCGGAAAAGCAGCGTCGTCAAAAGCTCCCCGCCTCCCCCACATTGTTTGCCCTCGCGTACGTCCTGGCGGTGTTTGGCGAAAAGTCTCAACGGCAGGATCTAAGATCGTGAAGAGTCGCCGAGGATCAAAGGAGCCCGGCTACGATCTTATCTCAGGAGCATCGAAGCGTCGGCTCTTCCAACCCCGCGTTGATTTTAAGGAGTGATAAGGTTAAGAACGAGGATCAATATGAGAAGAAGGGTTCCACACAATTCTCCAAGCGGCACGTACGCTTCACAGGTTCGATACAAGGCCGCGCGCGGCAATGGCGCGCCTTTAAAAGTGAGAGAAAGAGACTCCAGAGTGCCTGCGACGAAATCCCCGTATGTGCGCGAAGATCGTTGGAGTGCGGCGTTTTGTGTTCCGACGAATCGGAAGACACGGAAAGCGTCGCTCCTTGTGAACGGGAAATTTGAACGGGGGTCGCGTATTAATGAATGCCTGGATGCCCTTAATAGGGCGCTTGAGAAAGAGGGTTTCTCCATCTCCCAGGCTGTCCTTCTTCGTCTGTCTCTTTCTCTCTCATCGTTTGACCCTAATTTCTCTACCCTCTTTAACACGTCGAATGACTAATAGAAGACCGCCATTTGTCTTTGGTAATGGCAACTGCTCACAACCTTTAAAAAAAAAAGTTAATATAATATTCCTTTAGGAGCCTACGTTTTTAGTACTTTCTAAAAGTGATCTGTCAAAGCAGTTAGAAACAATGACAGCCAAAACTCTGGAGAGCCATTTGGTGCCTTGGCTAACTTGAAACGTTTTATTTCCGATTTTGTATCCTTTTTATAAGACTGTATTGACATGTTTTGCAAAGCGCTTAAGATGTGGGTGAGTGAACCATTAGAAAGGTTTGAATGAATCCCAACACTATATTCTTAGATGCACATCTTAATTATCGGCTTCAAAATTGTCTTCCCTCCTCTTTATGTTCATCTACCATTCGGAAGCAGATGTCGGCCTAAGAAACGCTGAAGCCGGGTATCATAGATATAACACTAAGAAATATATGCTGGTCAGATGTTGAAGCGTGTACCATTAAATTCTGTCCTATTATTTTTTTGTTTTAGTGGTATGTTTTAGGCTATTCAAAACCATTTATGTCATTTTTCTAGCGTACTGTGAAGCAGGTTAAAGAAATATTGTCGTGCATCGTTGAGGTCGTTGTGTAAACGAGCATCATTATCTCTTTTGTTCCCAAACGACCCGGACGAGGTCAAGTAAAAAATTCCTGGCTATCCGCGAGACAAAAGCACTTGCAAAAAAAAAAGAAACATTTATTTTTTACTAAAGGTTTAAGTTTAATGGTATGTTTCGCTGATTTTTGTCATAAAGTTCAACATCACAACAAATAAATATACATCTAAAATGAGACGAACGCGAACGTGACGAAACGTTAATGTAATGAAGTTGAAGTTTTATGTTTACGTCTTGCATCCATGTAAACAAAACAACATTTATTGCCGCTAACAGAAGCTCCATTTGAGAGGCTTTTGACATGTCCGTGGTTCGAGTTTGCCTCTTTTGGTTTGCATTTAATGTAGAAAAGCTCTTTATGCTGCCAGGTTTACATCATCAGCCATCAAAATAGGAGGCCAGTGAGGCATTTGAGGGAAGGTCATATGAACTGAAGATATGTACTATTTTATTGATTCCTTATAGTGTGTCGAGTAAATCTCTTGTTTTTTTAACGGATGTTACAGAGTCCTAGTAAGATGAATGATGCGAAGATGAAAATACAAGAGATGCAATAGAAAAATTAAAAACAAATTAGGTACGTGGTGTATTTACTTTCCCTCTTTTAAATTAGGGAGAAAAGCATGTACAAGTTCAAGAAACATGTAAACATATTCCGGTGTAACTCGACGTGATTTTTCGCAGCAAAACTACATTGCATCAATTTTGAATTGACACATTTATCACCCACTCCAGCCTTCCTACAGTTCAATTTATGTGAATTAACTTTACCGATGCATACGCCATGCAGGTATTTAACAGTGGCCAAAATAAGTTCCATCTTCCTACATTAAAGAATTATAAAAAGTTGACTGATATCAGTGCAAGAATCTAGGGTGTTTTATTCGAAACAAATACGCGCATTATATTTCATATTGCAAAAAAAAAAAGAAATTGCCGCTTTAGATGAACTGTATCAACTGCCTTTTATACAAACTTGTCAAGGGACTATTACTGTAGTTTATTTTCTATGTAAAAACCACAAACAGCTTAATAGGGTACCGAAAATTGAATATCCATAAAGTATATATCGCAATTTACAAGGTCTGGAGGGAGGTGCGGCATATTTTAAATAATATTCAACATCAAATGTACTGTATAAATGTGTACCTACAAGAATTAATATTTGCAGAAGTTTCTCAGATATATTAAATAGAAGAAACGAGAGCTAGCTTTTATTAAGGACTCCAGCACAAATAGTGGCTGGTAACTCCCAAATAAATCCTTAAAAAAAAACGTCCCAAGTAAATCATTATTATAACGCAACATTATTTCAAACTACAAGTGAACCAGTCGACGTCTCAGTTGTCTTTGTTGTGTCGTAATCTTGCGTGGGTTCAACATTGCACAGTTACTCTTTCGAAGACACGGAGCAGCGACCAAAGAAACACCCAAAGCAAATTCGCTCTGCCAAATTTGTAGCATCAACGAAAACTAAACGCATAGATACAGGCCGAAGAACAGCGTCAGCGCTCTCAAAGTTTTTGCAGCGCTCAATACAACGAACGTAGCGAGAATCAACGTAAACACTTTCTCTAACAAACTCGTTGAGCCGAGGAGACATCATCCTTTTTCGAAACCAGCCATTCTGCCACACGTCTCTTTTCGCCCACTCCGTCAAATGAACATCGTCCCAGGAGGTTTCGTAAGAAGGGCTTTATTTTCACAGACAAGAAGAGAGAAAGAGAAAGATAGAGAGAGAGAGAATGAAGGGGAAGATCTCAACGACAAGTCGATTCCGGGAGAACATTGAAACCGACCGACGTTGGTGCTCACGCAAGCATCTTATAGAAACTGAATCCACGTCCACTTGCGAAATGGCCCTCACACACTTGAAGTCGAAAGCGTGAGGAAAAGGTGAAGGCAACAGCGGAGCTGCTCTGCTTCTTTCTGCATCCCTTCATAGATTGATTCTTCGCCAGATGTGGCCCATCTGGGGTGCCCAGAGTGAGTGAAGAAACCTGCCGAATGGCGGAGGCTGCATGAAGCCTCGGGCGCCGAGGCATTCCCACCACGGAGGGCATAAATGCCTCAAGAAACTTCGCTCAATGTGGTCGTAGTTTAAGTGAGCAAGACCGATGGTGTAGACATCGAGTGCCGAAAGGAATTACTACGTAAATACGGGCTCTCGGGTTTCTAAATGTTTTCTTTCAATTTCATAACCGAAAAAAGCTTCACCTCTTCGCAAAGAAGCCATTGTATATGCTGTTGCGACTATGTTTGCTGTATCGCACTCTGTTTGTATGTCCACAGTGCCTCCAACGCTTCTCTGACTGGTGTGTTTGCCGCACCTTCATTTGGATTATTTTATTTCTGCCTGGTGAGTTTAGAACGGTGCAGTGCTCAGGTCCGCCACGATCCTGTCGGAGGCCCTGCAGAAGTAGTTGACAGCAGCTCTGCTCACTCTACTGTCTGCCAGTCAGCGGAACTTCAAGCAGCCACTGGTGGGGATGCCGCACGACAGCGAAGCCGGGGTCCGCTTGTCTTCTTCAGGTGCGCGTCTACTACCGTTTGCAAAAATCGGAATAACCCTAGCAATATCCGGTGACAACTGTGAAGTGTTATGTCGCTATTTCATAGAAACTTCATTGAACTGACATTATAACGCGCTAAAGGTATGGTTTTGCCTTGGTTTATTAGTGAACTCTTGTAGAGACAAAACATGCTGATGCAGATTCAACGTTGTAGTTAGGAGGTCATTTCTTGGTGAAATTGTGGTAATACACTTTTACGTTCCAAGTTCTAAGCTTGTTTTCGGTAACCGTTGATGTGAAACAATTTAATGTGGGCATTTCTTAAATTGCAGAAAAAATAAATATTACAAACGTCACGGCGTTCACATTTTCGTTTTTAATCTATCTTGGGTTACACAAATTAAAAAGCTACTGGTAAGTATGCATCAACGACTGCTACGCTTACTAATCAGTCATGTATTCAAAGCGGGTGCACTCGAATACCATTGTAGATACTCATTAAGCTATCTTTTTGTTTTTAAAATTGTTGTCCATGGCGACTTTTTTTATTTCCGCCAAAAGATAAATCATGGTCAGCGGGGATTTCCTCAGGGCAGATCAGTCAAAACTAACCTCTGCACATTCTTTAAGTATTCGTCTCCTGTGTTTTTTTTTATCAAGGGCAAGCGGACATATCTACTTCGATATGTCCAAGGCTTTCGACACTAGAAATTATGTTCTATTATTGTGAAAGCTTCGGCTGTATGGCCTAAGTCCACAATATATTGCCTGTCTTATGTCGTACCTTTCTTCGCGCAAATATTCGGTTCAGAATTTTGAATATCTTATCTTATCATTTTTTCTCAACGGGAGGAGCTGCAACAGGGCTTAAACCGGGGGCACTTCTTTTCTTAGTTTTTATAAATGATATTGTTTTCTGTGTTAAGAAAGCTAAGGTTTTACTGTTTGCTGAAAACATCAAGCTATATTCATCGGTTTGTCATTGGGGATTGTTTCTTATTGCAACAGTATATTTATGGCTCGTCAAGGTGGTGCTCATCTAATACATTGCTTTTTGTACCCACAAAAGACGAAGATGATTTGATTGTCCAGGAAGCGCGATCAGATAGGCTTTCAATACACACTTCCGTGTGCAATAGTCATACAGCCTGTTTCTACCATTGGTGACCTTGGCGTTCTTGTTGATAACCGTCAAACATTTAAATATCATGTCACTTCAATAGTGGGGACTTCTCCACGTAAACTGAGACTGATTTCGCGAATGACGCGAAACTTTTTTCAGCTTTACATGTTTCATCTATTTATTGTGTTCCTTGGTTTTCTCAACACTTGAAATCAACTCCGTAGCATGGAACTCTTTGCCTTCTAGTCAGAGCACCTAAATTGAGTTAGTTCAGAAGCGCCTGGGGCGAACAGTTTGTGATAGATACTTTCATGGTCCTTCTTCCTAAAATTATGAATCGCTTGCGAACCATTTCCTCTTAGAAGAGCTATCTAAACGACGTACCATTCGTGAGGTGATGTTCTTGCATACAGTACTTTCTGGTGAATTAGACGGCTTATCACATTTGTCATCTGTGAACCTTTACGTACCGATGTGAAGTAGTGAAGTAATCTTGCCATTTTTCCGAATGCCCTTTATCATGCCGCACCCATGCCTAGAACTACGCACTTGTATAGTGCGGATGTTTAGGCATGAATGTTTAAACGACTGTAGTCTTTTAGGATGTTTAAACGACTGTAGTCTTTTACATATATTTCGTTTGTTTTTAGTATGGACATTGTTTAGCGTTTGACGTCCGCATAATAGCGAGTTTTAGTAAACCGTGTTTCCCCCTCCGCTATGCCCCTCCGCTACCCGGAACTCTACAGCCAAGGCCATCGGCGCGCAGGCGCAGTGGCGATTCCGCGCTCCGCTCTGCAGAGCGGCTGCACAAAAACGGTCTACTAAAACTCCCTAATCATTGTACCGACCTGTGATGTTCCGGTATTTTGTTTGTTCAGTTGGCCGTGTTTTAACGTGAAGCTCATTTCGTTCACAGTGTACCGATAAGAAGGCTTTTGCCACCCCCGCAGATTCACCAGGTGGGGGCGGCTGGACTCCCGGCACCAACGGAAATTTCGTCGGCTAGTCTGCAAGCTGGGCACGCAGGGAGCCCCCACCAGGCTCTCCAGACTGGCCTTTTTGAATTCAGCAGCCCAAGCGGCCTCGCGAAGACCACCATCGCAAAGACCGCTGCTAGTCGTGACGCCCTTCACCCTCTTCACCATCCCATCATCATCGTCATTATCCACAAGACTCATTTGTGCAATGCCATTTCATCAACATTATATGCGGCGCCGCAGACCCTCATGGTATGGACGATTTTAATTTCTGCGGCGCCGCGAGTCTCCTGGGCTCAAATAAATATTGGGTTTCTGATGTAACCAGGCTCAATCAAAATGGACTTCAAAGATGACCGCCTGCACGAAGCATTCTAAATTTTTTGTCAATTTTTATTGTACAGCTTTGCTTTTTTCTTGTAAAATTACAAAGCGTAGGTTCCTTTCCGTAAAATATACAGCCAAAAAACTCGCCAGGGTTAACGGTGGGCGGCGACGCGACGACTGAGTCGGGCGGCTGGGCGCGTTTGGCGCGCATATAGATAGGTGGCGCTACCTCCTTATGGATACATCTAGCGAAGACCGTGATTTTCTAAAATGAAGATATAATGTCCCTCTGGTTTAAAAAAGAAATGACGTCAATGAAAGCAAAACTTCTATCAAAAAATATGGTTGCGTAACGACGGCGTTCTTGCTACCTACGGATTTCGTCTGCGTGTCGTGTGCGTTTTTTGGCTGCTCGGCTACACCTTCCGACGCTGCTCCCGACGCCATCTATCAATACGCGCGCCAAATGCGCCCTGTCGCTCGACTATGTCGTCTGCGTAGCCACCCGCCGTTAACCTTAAGAAGTGTTTTGACCCTATTTTTTACAGAAAGGGAGCTACGGTTTGGAATTTCAGAAGATAACGCAGACCTCCGAAATAAACCTCCGAGGAAAAATTTAGGATGCTTCGTGCAGGCGTCGATTTTACGGTCCATTTTAGATCGAGCCTTTTGACTTCAGACACCCTATATATCATTTCATACCATATCCTATTATTTCTCATCAAAATTAACAATCTTCACAATGAAACCCAAGCCGCTCGTATGTGATGCTCATTCAAATGCTGTAAAAGAACTTGTGAGACAGGTGAACGACTGGAGTGCTTTGACTGTTGCGGTTCAACCGGTAAACGCCACCAGTTGTTTTTACGCCAATGAATTAAGTAGATTGCCGAAACGTGATGACTAGTCTCCACTGATCCATTCTTGTTACGCGGATGTTATTCTAATATCGGAGACATGGCTTAGTTCTGACGTTAATAACAGTGAAATAGAACCAGATAATTCTGACTTCCATATTCACCGATATGACAATGTTGACCGCCGAGGGGAAGTGGTCTTGTCGCTACCAACAGAAATATTTAAGGTCAGATGCTCTCACTTCACGGCGCCCTCGAGATTGTTTGGGTTTTCTTGAAATATTGTTTGCGGATTGTTTTCAGAAGGTGATTGCTGCCGTCCACCCGATGCTTATTTAGACTTTTACATCTTCCTTCGTAATGGGTTGTCCTTTTTGTCAATGCATCATCCTAATAAGCAAATATTTCGGTTCGATGACTTTACCCTTCAGGGTAGAGACTGAAATTTGTTGGCCCCAACTTGTTCGGGAGAAGGGAATGGAAAACGCGATTTCATCGACTTCTGCTTTTTTAACCTTGCCCATCTAGTTTCGTTTCCTACACAAATCACCGACTGCAGTTCAAACGTTCATAATTTAGTACTTACCCTGATCCTCGTCTAGTTACATCACTCTGCTGAATAGATTATATTATTTACCCTACAAGGCGCTACATTGCATTATTTATATTAATCCGCTGAGCTCAGTGTGTATTCGTTATAAAATACGTTTTGACCACAGAGGTCACCAGATTTCCTGACTAATTTTCTTCATTCAATCGGGCATTTGATTATCATGATGCCAAAAACAAAATTATTTATTTTTAATGCAATTAAATGCAAAGGTGCAAGCGAGCTGGACAATAATGACGAAAATAATCCCTGGAGAAGGGGAACAAGACGGACAAAGGACAAACACAAATGTTGTGTTCGTCCTTTTGTCCCTCTTGTTCCCCTTCCCCACGGATTATTTTCGTAATTTATTGAACAACAAATTACTCAATCTTGTAGAACACTACGTCCCGTGCAAAACGTATTTAATATAATGCATCTAAGTCGTGGTTTTCTTAGTTACTCCACTGTCTTTCTAACAAAACAAAAACAATTTCAGCAATGCTTAAATGGTAAGTACGGCGAAGGCTTGACTGAAGCATGGCACTCGCTCATCTGACTACGAAGATTTGTTGCATCGCAATCGTGAACATACATCATTGAACCCAATATCCCTATCATGTTACTAAACAAATTCCGTGAATTTTGGAGCCTTTCTCAGAGATCAACCTTGTGGGTACACTTGGTGACGAGATATTGAATAGCGAATTTAGAAAATAAAGGATATCCAATCAGTCCTAATACAACTAGGTGCGTTAGATTCCGTTGGTAGCAATGTCTCCGGAAGCAGTCTATAGATGCGACATCCAGAGACTACCCCGGAGTTTGGTCAACTGACTGCAACATTGAAGGAAGCCCAGTCGACCATGAACAGCCAGCCCTCGCTAACCCCGTTGACCCCTTTCATCGCTTCCCTGCGTGTCGCTTGACGTGCGCCGACACCCTTCAACGGCGACTTCTATGAAGACGTGGACGATTGGCTTCAGCATTACAAATGCGTGGCACGCGACAACTGCTGGGCAGCTGAACAGTGCCTGCAAAACCTCTACTTTTCCTCAGAGGGAATAGCTAGACACTGGTTTGAGAATCACGATGCTTCCCTTACGTCGTGCATGTGATATCTGCAAAGCTGAACCCAAGAAGTCTTTCACGAACCAGCAACGACTACAGCGAGCAGAAGACTTGCTGCAAATAAAGAGTGAAGGACCCAACGAAACAATTACAAGCTTCGTTGAAGACGTCCTCCGCTTGAGCAGCCGCGCCGACCCTCAGTTGACCGAAGAGAAGTAGCTGCGCGTCCTGATGAGATGCGTGGAGAGCGACATCTTCGGCAGCCTTGTTCGCAGTCCACCAACTACAGTCGATGAATGAGTTGCCGAAGCAACGCACATGAAGCGTGCCTACTCGGTCTGAGCCAGCCAAGACAATCGACTCGCGATACGCATGTTGCGTCGACTCTCGCATCTTCTCGATTTAACCAGGGCGACATCGGCGCTGAAAACCTTTGAAAAATTGTCTGCGATATCGTCAGGAAAGAGGTCCAGAAAATTCCACCCGCCGCTGATCACCCCGCTTAATCTCCATCGCCAAGGTCGTCCGGAAAACCCCTAGAGAACCATGCAACCAGACGCTCCCATCAGCGTTTCAGCCCCCGAGGAACCCATGCTAACCTACGCCGTAATAACCCGACGGCCACCGCCTCCTCCTGGGGCCAATGTAGCGCCGCCCCGACGTCAGTGTCCTGCTCCGCAGTATGTCCGACGCAACCACGACAAGGTCCTGTACGCCTGCCGAGAGCCGCGTGCACCCCGAAAGACCGATGTGTGGCGAACGGCCGACCACCGCCGTATATATTACCACCGCGGGGAGGCCGGCCACATGTACTGACAGTGCAGCTTCCACCAGATAAGGCGGAGTCCCTTGGTCCTTCTCGACTCCGCCTGAGAGAACGACCAAGAGACATGGAGGAGTACCTGCGCCGTCCGCCTTTTTCAGTGCAGGGTCCTTTCCGGGGATCCCGCTCCGCATCTCCACGACGTCCGGCATGGCTCTTTCGCTGGTCCTGCCGAGAAAGCTTGTATCGCGGGGAAAACTAAGTGCGTCAACGGCTGGAGGTGGCGTTGCCGAAGACGACCAAAGCAAAGAGTTTCCAAGAATGCAGGAGCGCTCCCATTCTCCCGACACCACGCATCGCAACGACGCTCCTGCAACGGTTCCCAACAACCTGAACGTTGTTATCGACGGCCACGACGCATCGGCACTCGTGGACACCGGATCAGATTACTCAGTCTTGATTCGGAGGCTCCCTTGCCGCCTGCGAAAAGTTATCACGCACTGGGTTGGACCGAAAATTCGCACCGCCGGAGGTCACCTTATTACGCCCGTCGGAAGGTGCCCTGCCCGAGTCTGAATTTACGGCGAGACGAGCCCTGTGATATTCGTTGTTCTACAAAACAGTGCCAGGGACGTTATACTCGTCATGGACTTTCTGTGTGAATGCGGCGCCGTCATCGACCTTGGAGAGAACAGGTTCACGCTGCGGGCACCTGTTCCGCCTCCAGAGGAACTACAAACAACGTCAGTCACTGCCCGAGTCGTTACCGACCACGCGAGCCTGCCGCCGCAATCATGTGTTGTAGTACCCGTCGTGACCAATGCAGCTACTTGCGGCGACGTTGTTCTGGTAGGCAACGTTCAATTGCTCCTGGAAAGAGAAATACGCGTCGCAAGGGGTGTCACTGAATTTCAGAATGTACGTCTTGTGGTCCTCGTAACGAACTTCCGACAAGAAATTCAACACCTTACGAAAGGTGCCACTGTGAGCCCCGCCGAGGAACACCGGAACTCCGCCGAAATCGCTGCGATCGCTCAGGAATCCTCGCCACCTCAGCAAGACAGCACACTTCGACATTGACCCCAAGCTTCCAGGGCCGAAATGCCGGCAGCTGATTAGCCTCCTCGCCGAATAGAGTGACTGCTTCGCGACGTCGTCGTAGGCGCACCAAACCGCCTTTGCGAAGCACCGCATCGTCACCGAGGACGATGCGCTCCCTGTGCATTTACCGCCGTGCAGAGTCTCCGTAAAAGAAAGGGAGGTCTGTCAGGAGAAAGGGCAAGAGCAAGAAATTCTGAACGACGAGGTAATCCAGCCTTGAGCAGACCGTAGGCTTCTCAAGTCGTACAGGTTAAGAAGGAGGATGGACCGCTTAGGTACTGCGTGGACTACTGGTAGCTGAACGCGGTGACGAAGAAAGACGTCTATGTATTGTTTATCGGTGGACCATGAAGAGTGGCTACTGAGAGATCGAAGTCGACAAATGTGACCGAGAGAAGACAGCCTTCGTCACGCCAGGTGGACTGTACCAGTTCAAGGTGATGCCCTTCGGACAAATGCACGGCACCAGCAACTTGCCAGCAAGTAATGGACACCGTCCTAGCAGGACAGAAATAGCAGAGCTGTCTCGTCTACCTTGACGACGTCGTAGTGTTTTCAAGCAACTTCGACGCGCACTTGCGACGACTCTGAGCGGTTCTCTAACCCATAAAGACCACCGGAATTATCCTCAAGCCATCGGAGTGTCGGTCAGCCTATGACGCACTTAAGTTTTTAGGCCACGTGGTTTGCAAAGATAGTGTTCTTTCAGACCCAGAGAAGACTCGCCCATCACGGCATTTTCAGCGTCGACAGACAAGAAGGCCGTGCGAAAATTCCATGAGCGGTGTGCGTACCACCGACGCTTCGTTCACGATTTCGCAAGTGTTTCCGCACCGTTCACAGATATCACGAGAGCCGCCGAGAAGTTCGAATAGGCCGAGAAGCAGCAGCAGGCATTCGACGAGCTTAAGCGACCATTCCAGACTCCTCTTGTTCGTGGAATCGTCCATCAGGATGTGGAAACCGAGATCCACATGGGGACGCTAGTGACGCAGGACCTGGCGCGGTATTGGTTCTTGTTCAACAAGGCACTGAGCGAGTCATCGCCTACGCAAGTCGGACACTGTCCAAGGCGGAAATGAATTACTCCAGGACTGAAAAAGAATGTCTTGCGGTCGTCTGAACAATCACTAAGTTTTGCCCCTACTTGTACGGGAGCCCATTCCACGTAGTCACGGACCACCACTCGATCTGCTGGCTCCGAACTTCAAGGTCCCTCCAGGACGCCTCACTTGATGGAGTCTCCGACTGCAGGAGTTCAGCTTGGCAGTGGTCTACAAGTCAGGCAGCAAGCACAACGACGACGACTGCCTGCGCACAGCCCCTGTCGAAACACGTCCCGACAGCAGCGACGACACTGACGACGATTGAGTCCTAGGCGCATTGAACGCCGACGATATTGCACGACGCCAAAGAGACGATCCTGAGCTGCACGCGCTAATCTAGAAGCTCGAAGGACGGGGGGGGGGGGGTACTATCCCCCGCGTCTTCTCTAGGGCCCTGCCGACCTTCGCCATTCGGCAAGGTGTACTTTACAAGGACAACTTTGGAGATAAGAACTCGCAATGGCTGCTGGTAGTCCCTACCTACCTTAGAGAGTAGATCTTCCAAGCCTGCCACTACGACCCGACGTCCAGACACCTTGGTTACAGCCGTACGCTGGCCCGAATTCGTGAGAGGTAATACTGGCCCGAGCTTCCGAAGACCGTTCACTTCTACCCACGAACGTGTGACGTGTGCCAGCGACGCAAGAAACCGCTGCCGAAGCCTGCAGGTCACCTGCAGCTGATTGCTCCTCCGACTGCACCCTTCCAGCAGATTAGAGAGGATCCACTTGGTCCTTTTCCCCTGTCGACGTTTGGAAACCGCTAGATAATCGTAGCCACCTACTATGTAACAGCCGTGAAAGTCACCAAAATCTTCTTGTGCTGAAAAAAAAAAGAAGGTCGTTTACAAACCTTTGTACTGCGAAATTAGAGCGCAGCTCTTGTGGAGGATGAGAGGAGGAGGTGAGGAGGAAGTGTTGCAGAAGAGGAGGAGGTGATGAGGAGGAGCAGACGAGGAGAAGACAAGAAGGGTAGGAGGAGAAGGAGGGGAATACCCTCCCCTCCTCCTCCTCAAGAGCTGCTCTCTAATTTTGATTAACAGAGATCTGTAAACGTCTTTCTTCTTTCTTTTTTTTTGCACAAGTTTGCCAAATTAAACGTTGAGTTTCACAACATTCGTCGCGACATCATCTGTCATTCGTGACAACGTTATTAGAAAGACGCAATATTCGCCATGTATACAATCTTTATTTACCGTTTTGTCGCCTAATCAGGCTTACCTTCTAAAGAAGCAGGAAGGCCTCAAAGATAACGGCCAATTTCCCTCACAATAACAGAAGGGGCAAGCTAATTGACCAATCTTAGTTTACGCACAAGTTTCAACTAAAAAAATTCAAGAAGCAGTGTCTGCGTCCGATACAACATTTGTTTTATAACGTTACTTATTCTGTTCCTTAATCGTTTACTGAAATGAGTCTTACAAAAACAAAAAAACTGCATATATAATGCAACAATGTAAAAATGAAGAAAGGAAAACAATGAAAGCAAGAAATAACAATGATTTAAAGTTTATGAAGATATAGTATTATAAAATTTTAGATTTTATTTTCGTTGTTTATCGTTGAAAAATAGCTACATTATTGTATTACTTATGTTTCAAAGTTCGGTTCGATGAGTGAGGTTTTCCTTTAACAACGTTCTAATACGTCCACGCATCGTACAATCCCCGTCTGGATTCTTGAGTTAGAGTAAAATATAAACATGGCGGCGAAGAAAAGAATACGAATACTACAAAGAAAACAAGAGAGAACGGAGAAAAGCGATCCTAATAAAAAATGAAGAAAACAAGTGCAAGCGAACATAATTAGCAAATTAGTTCGGTATTTTGGAGCCTCCTTGTAAAACACCTGAGTGGCTATCGGGGTTTACTTTGTTTTTACTACGCCCTCTAAGTAAAGTCCTGCGGGGCTTGTTTGCGATGGTTTCTTAAAAAGAGAAAGGCCCGCGATTAGCGCCAATATGTGAGCAAATTTCTAGAGCTCTCTTTTACGTTCACTTTTGATTTTCTTACAGCTATCTGCATTGCGAATTAAAATAAACCGTGCCCTCGGAACTTCGCGACTGCGCCGAACAAATAAAAAGCAAACTGCTAAAAAAAGGTTTTTAAAGTTGATTATTATCTTCTTTCGAATGTCTAAAGCAGGAGCCTGCACTCTACTTGCTCAAAACGTTTACAAAATTTCACAAATACATCACAAGGGAAAGCCAAATATTAAAACAGTTCCGGTCCCTTGCAGGGTCCCGCAGGGTGAACTGCGGCAATGGCTGAAGCGCTGCCAACTGCTGCACACAAACTACGTTCAATTGGCCTGCACACAAACCTAGGCGTCACTTGACCTCTCCGTGTCAGGTGACGTCACGGTGACGTCATAGCATCACGTGATGTGATGGTGCCACGTTCCGTTATAGCCTGATAAAGTGACTTATCGCTTTAGACCGCCAGCAACGGAACACCGACCGCATTCAGCGCCGACGCGCAGAGGCGCGAAATGGTGACGCAAATTTCGTTATTAAGACGTGCCCCTCCACTGTCAAACGAGGGCTAGCCTTCTGGTGGGAATCTCGCGTTTGGTTTTGATGTCGACAAAATTTCAGGACAAAAAAATAATAATAAAAACCTCCAACTGCGTGAACGACCCATGATTTTTAAAAATAACTATGCTGGCCTTCCAACTTTGATTGCATCTGTTCTTCAATATGTGCCCTAATGTTTAATTAAAATGTAATTAGTGAATATTTGTTAATTCGTCATAGTTTAGATGCATTCTCTTTTGAACATATAGTCCGTCCGGCCACATAACTCACTTACATAGACCGTATTTGTGTACCTTCCGCGGTTTTTCCTAAATATGAGTTCGTCAAAGAAACACACTGTTTTTCCGTAGTATAACCAGTTAGAGCCGCTATTTACACTGCTAGCTTCTGAGTTTCTGCTATCCATGGTTTAAAATAACAGTGATATAACTTATTTTTGTTTTGTTGAATTATCGTATTAAATAAATAACTGATTGTAGAGCGATGAAACAAATGAAAATGTCGGATTTGGAATCGGATGCTCGTCTTTCTTCTACTGCGGTAAAGGCCGACGCCAGCCCTCTTTCACTGTATGTATGATAAAAAATGTATGAACGTAACGATTGAAGGCGTACGAGTTTCAAAATTAACGGAATAATCATAAAGTTAATTTTTACATTCACATGCACGTACGAGTTTAGTTTGAAAGAAGCCAGATTGCTACAAAACAGCATCCAGCACAAGAACCGACACTAAACCCAATTGAACATTATAAAAACACCCGAGACTGCAAAGAAAGGACGGAGAAACTCAGGATTCTCTGAGACACACGGACAAACACAGATGTATCTGAGACCTTGGTGTTCTTCTGTCCTATATTTTCAGTATCGAGTGCATTTAATATGTTAAACTACCAGCAGTTTGTTACCGCCCTATCCTTCTCTTCATAAAACCAATTACTGTAAAACCCTTAATGTTCACGAGCCCTTATTTTTCGCAAATTTCGCGAATTTAAAAATTCGCGAAATTTTAAGGCGCGCGAAATTTCGATCTTTTAGAATTTCAATGCAGGCATCTGGAATTCGCGAAATTTAGTGGCCCGATTCTGTCCTTTTATTGCGAAAAATGGCCGCGAAATTAAAGGGTTTTACAGTATTTCATAACACATCTAGTGTTGGGATTTAGGCTGAAGTCATCAAACGTTACAAGGTTTCCATATAACATTTTTTGTTCAATATCCCATGTGCTCTTCTCGAAGTATGCAGGGGTGACTCTGGTTTAGCCATAATATCATCTGGAATGTTTAAAGGGATTCTGCCAATCATTTCTAACAATATTGAACTTAAACACGATAAAAATAATATTTTTATTTAGGAAAGTAAATTATCTAATAGAACAAATATCAATTCGAGCACATTTTTCTTTGGTCAGTGAAGCTCAAGAAGTACGCTAGTTAAGAATCAAAACGAGAATGGCGTGCACCCGCAACAAGCGATTTTCGGTACTGTTGAAGAGGCCATGAAATGATTTTTGGGATAGAAGAAATGATTTCAGATTGTGATTTTTTTAATCGCGAATTGTGTATTAGGGCAAAAGATATAGTACAGGAGGGTGGAAAAGAAAACCCTGGATTTTCGGTACCAAGCTTTGAAAATATAATATACTGTCTTACCTCCTTTCCTTCGAAAGCTCTCCGCCTCTTCACTGTGTTGCATCCGCAGTGTCCAAGCATGTCTGCCGAACACAGCTCAGACGTTGGACAACGTGACAACGCAGCGTGACTCGGCCGTATGCGCTCATCAACAATCAATCAGGCGACAAATATTTGGCTTCTATTTCGTGGC
Organism: Ixodes ricinus; assembly: GCA_037355805.1. Classification (NCBI taxonomy): domain Eukaryota; kingdom Metazoa; phylum Arthropoda; class Arachnida; order Ixodida; family Ixodidae; genus Ixodes; species Ixodes ricinus. The sequence goes on from JAZHYW010065569.1 coordinate 80,650, forward strand.
AATGAGTGCGGTGACGGGCATTATCACCACTTGTCGAATCACTAGTGTCATGGTGTGCCTAAAATCACCATGGAAGCTTGGAGCCACCGCAATCCGGTGAAATACAACGTCACAACCACGCAATTTGTCATTTCACGATTGAGTTGAGGATGACAAATAAGGAGGAAGAAGGTTTAAAAAATATATCATGATACCTTTAAAGGGGTGCTCCGGCCGTTTTTTGAGCTACCTAAACAAATTGCATTTTCTGAATACCCGGCTTCAGTCGTCACGGTATGCTATTTATTTTCTCCAAATTCAAAATAGCAATTGAGAAAACTGTAAATGAAGTTGATGCCGAAACCAGCATTCAAATTTTCGCGCGCTCTTCAGTGGTGTGACGTCACATATGGTACAGATTTTCAGGTCGTGCATGTAGTCTTAAACAGAGTATGTCAAGTGTTTTTTGCGTGCTTCTCAGTGAATCAGTTACCAAACATTCTTTTCCCACCATCAAACGTCTTGTAATCTGTTGGGAACATGGCTTACTGCCCCCTTTATAACATTTCTGTCGTCACACTTCAATGTTGCCAGTAGGGCTCCCAGTTTGAGAAACACGATGAAAACGAAATTCGAATATTCAATAACTTCGCGAATCTTTTTTTTCTTTTCACACAATACTTGGGGAACTTGTAGAGCCGTGTCTATCGGTGTGTTGAGCCAATTTTGAAGCAAATCAACGACCATGAAAAAATAGCCAGAGTACCCCTCTAAGGGAGCCAGGAATCTGCATTCATTTTTGAGTAAGTGTAGGATCCATAGATTTACGTGTGCTTCAAACGAATATGTGAGTAAAAACCACAGGCTACACACCTAAAAAAGCGGCCATATCTGCTCCGTTCCCCAGTCCTGCCTCTGGATACCAATAGCGTCACTTTACAAATGCCTTCAACTTGGCGTCACTAAATTCTTGTTTCCCACTGATTGTCGCTACATTTGAGACATACCGTGTTTTCTGGACTACAGTCCGCGGACTATATATGTTTAAAAGCAGAAATATTACCCGGTGCGGACTATCTACAAGTGCGGAGTATACACGTTTTTTTTTAGATCGCTCACTGTGACAAGACGCGAAGGATTTTATGCTTAAAAGAATAAATTGATATTGATTTATGTATCATACAAGCTCCTTTGCGAGTTAGTACAACAGGTATTGGTGAAGGTGTGCTGTATATGACAATTTTTACGTTGGGATTAGGCACTAAGCGCGGACTATGCGCCGCGTGCGGACTACCTAAATAAATATTTTTTTACCCCAAATTGCCAGCTGCGGATCTATACACCTGGTGCAGACTATAGTCCGAAAAATACGGTACTTGAGTTCTCTTCCACTTCTTGCAGCTTTTCTGCGAAAAGAAAATGATGGAGCGACCCTGATATCCGCTATGCTCGGACATTTGCGTCCTGATTTCGGACTCGATACTGGTGACATATTTTGAAAACCAGGAGCCGACTGACGAGAAAGGAGATAAACACAGGACGTCTCATATGCAGGAAAACTGAAAACAAGAACGGCTCTGGTTTATCAAAAATGTGTAACATTAGCCTGCTCGCTTGTCTACTCACTCTTGCTTTAGTTATACTGGTAAAGCGTTTTAATATTTCTGCGAAGTGAGGCTGTTGAGTTTAGAGCTAGCAAAAATGTTTCCTAGGCCATGAAAATCGTTGTTGAAGATCGGAACGTTCCTCAGATTGTGTTCGTACGAAGCGTGTTAGTATCGGTACGCTTGTAGCAGAAAGAATATAACAAAAAGAGGACGACGCAGATAGAGGCTTTCAAAGATATGCCCGTCTGTGTCCTCTTCCAGTTTTAGTCCATCTGCTAGAAGTATGATTCTTGGGCCTGTGATGATGCGTTTAGAAAGGCCATGTTGTAAATAAATGAGTTCCAGAGTTTGAGACGGTGTATCTGTGTGTGCGTTTTTACTTTATTTTATTTTTTCTCACGGGTTGTATCATACAATTATCCATCACCTTCGTACTTAACGCTTTAGTGCCTGTGAAATGCCTTCCCTAGTGAAAAAAAGTCATTTTTATGAGGAACTTCTTGTGTCTAATAAACCCATATGAATCATACAAGATATATCAGAACATATAAGAACCATATGAGAACTATATAAGAACTATATAAGAATTATATAAGATATATAAGAACCATATAAGAAACTTATAAGAAAAGTCCCCATAGTTTCTTATATGGTGCTTGTATGTTCTTATGTATCTTATATAGTTCTCATATGGTTCTAATATGTTCTTATATATCTTGTATGATTCATATGTGTTTATTGGACACAAACATTTCTCATACAAATGAAGAATTTTAATAGGGTTATCATCGATTGTTAACATCTTACTTTAATACAATTAGTATGGAATTATGCTCCATTGATGTGCAACTCAGACATTATGTACCTTCGGATTCGAATGAAATGCGAACAGTGGCGGAACTTCGAGCCCACTACAGATGCAGTTTCTAAGCTTGGGTTGAGCTTGGCTACGTTTAAACACATTGGAGCAGTGCTCTCCGAGATTGTGCGTTTCATCCCGATTTGTTTGAACCTCGAAGTTTCGTCATTGTTCGAATTTCTTTTGAACCCGATACTACATTAATACATTAATACATTTTTTTTAATTCTAACCCCCGCCCCCTCCCCCACCACTCTCTCCGAATCCACATGTTTTTCACGTTGAAACACATACTCAAGCCTTTCAAAGTGTTTCGCCTAACATACGCGAGGTGGCGACTGCGTAAGTTGCAGGAAAGCTTGAATGCGACATTCAGTGAAACATTAAAATTTCTGCCAATTGGTTTGTTTTTTTTATTTAGAAAACAAAATGCTCGTACGCCCCAGTCGACTTGGAAAATCTACCAACTTTGGGAACTCTGCCGAGACGCATTCACGCGGACAAAGGCAGGCATCGAGGAGTCTTCATCCTGTCCCTGCAGGCTCTCGATTGAGCAAAAAGTGCTTTTCTCAAGCTGGCGTTGCGTGGCAACGTTCGTTCGCACAAGTCCCGGCCGAAGTGTACGATGCTTGAGACGAGAGTCTCAGCAAGAGCCAAGCTTACACGATCGGCATTGGAGCGAGCATGTCGTGGGACGCCTATTACTCAGGAAATTCCTCTACACTCACGACGGTTTATGCAACCAGCAAGTCTGGTACAAAACTACGTGTCGGAAAGTTCACGAAGTTTTTTTTAATATTTATTTATTGTGCCGATAGCCTTGAGGCATATTATTCCTTTGTCATCCTGTTCTAGATATATTTTCATGGGTTTAGTGGATGCAACCAAAAGGGCAATAGCCACGAGTATCGATAAAACGTAGCTGGTATTAGAGTTATTCACGCAACATGCTTGTTCCTTTTCCTTCTCCACTAACGATGGGTGGTGGCTTACACTTATGTGTTTAAGCGCGATGCTGATCCTTTACTGATTTGGTTCACAGATATCACGTTTCAAATCCCATTTTGAATTCTGCATGCTAAATATTGAATGTATTAGACTAACTTGGTACACGCCTATTTTTTGTTGGAGTGCCAAGAAATCTTTGAACGACCTGTTTCACCCATCTTTAATGTCGAACTTATCACTTATATGTATGAGAAATTTCTCGTGTCCAATAAACACATATGAATCATACAAGATATATAAGAACACATAAAAACTATATAAGAACCAAATAAGAACAATATAAGATATATAAGAACACACAAGCACCATATAAGTAACTTCTGAGTAGTTTCTTATAGCTTTCTTATATGCTTCTTATATATCTTATATAGTTATTGTAAAGTTCCTATGTAGTTCTCATATGCTTCTCATATGTTCTTATATATCTTGTATGATTCATATGTGTTTATTGGACACGAGAAATGTATTATATCAAATGACTTTTTTCACTGGGGTTGTTACCAATTGTGGGACCTTTCGTTTTAAATCTCTAATAAGACAAGTTTCGTGAGCATATGGTTTGCGTCCAAGAACGTTTTACTTTGGGGTCTGCTTATCTCCACTTCTCGACCGCTTGGTGTTGTGACTACTTGATCTTAAAACAGTGATAATGATATTCGCAGTATTTTGAGCTAAATTGTTATATTTTACATTTCTTGATAGTAGCGCCTTCTGATTTTAACACTTAACACATTAAAATAATATTATAAATAGTATAAATTTCCGGGTCACAAGACAGTTTTTGGAAACTAGATTCTTAATGGATAAGCTTTTTGTAGTTATCAGAGGGATTTTCCAATTTTATTTAGTTGTCTAAAAAACGATATTGGAAGGTGGTAGGTGGGTGGATGCTTTCAACTTATCTATTATGGTTATACCGTGCTTTATTGCATAAAATATTCTTAAACGAAGACTTCGTCTTCTAGATTCTAGCGGCTCCAAGTGTAGTACTTTTGCTGTGGCACTTTCTAACTAAGTATAGATTGTTTTAACAAATCTAACCACCCTATTTTGCACTTGCTCAATTTGTTTTACTAAATAGCGTTCCTTGGGGTTCCACAAGGGACTGGCGTGGTCTAGGATTGGCCTGACATTAAGTCAAAACAAGGTTGTTTTTCACATTCGGAGGAAAGTAACGGAAACTTCGACTAAAAGAAATGTAACGTCGTGTTGACTTTTAATGTGACAAAGTCCACGTGCGCACTCCAGGTATATTTTGAGTAAATTGAACGCTTAAGTACTTAGCTGTTTTTTTTCCTTTTTAGCGCTACACCCAGGGTGTTGTATAGGGTGGCTCAAGTCACCAGGCTCGATCAAAAATGGACCGTAAAAATCGACGCCTCCACGTAGCAATCTAAACTTTTTGTCAAAGGTCTATTTCACACGTCGGTTTTTTCTCGTAAAATTAGAAAGCGTAGCTCCCTTTCTGGAAAAAATAGGGCCAAGAAACTTGTCAGCGTCAACGGCGGGCGGCGACGCAGACGACCCATTCGAGTAGCGGGGTGTGTTTGGCGTTCGTATTGATAGATGGCGTTGGGAGCAGCGTCCGAACGTGCACCCGACCACTGAAAGAAAGCAGACGACAAGCAGAGAAAATCCGTTGGCAGGAAAAGGCCGTCGTTCCGCAGACGCGCTTTTTTTACTCTAAGTTTTGCTTTTATTTTCGGCATTTATTTTTAACCAAAGGTACATTTCAAAAATATTATGTTCATTTTAATAGACCAAGGTGGTCGCGAGCCGTCGCGATAAGGAGGTAGCGCCATCTATCCATACGAACGCCAAACACACCCAGCTACTGGACATGGTCATCTGCGTCGCCGCCCGCCGTGACACTCGCAAGTTTATTTTCCCTATTTTTCATAGAAAGAGATCTACGCTTTGTAATTTTACAAGAAAAATTCGACCTGCGAAATACACCTTTGATGGAAGGTTTAGACTGCTACGTGCAGGCGTTGATTTTTACTGCCCATTCTAGATCGACCCTGGTTACTTGAGTCACCCAATACGACACCCTTGGTGTTGTAATATTTTAATTTAATACAACACCCAGTTTTAATTTTTAACCTTCTCGAGCTTCGTGTGAAGCACCAGTTCGGTGTAAAAGTCTTGTATAATCGTAATAAACAGTGAGCGCAATGTAGCGGTCATACACAATTCAGAAAAAAACGTCTCTGCGCATTTTTATTCTTAGCTTCGGTTCGCACGACCAATACAGTTTCAAACGAGGGAATTGGACTCAAGTTTGGTTCGTATAAAATAACATTATAAAATAAATACACAATTTGACAATGCGAATTTATACGTAATCCTGGAAATTACACCTAGCGTCCGGAAATTAGCATTCATGATGCAAGAAACATGTTCTATGAAGGAAAACGTTGAGTCAATATACACTCCTACATCATCTGTGCACTGCACCCTACACAGGGGTAAATTGTCAAGAAAGTAAGAAATACTTAAAATTTGCTATTTGTTTTCAAAGAAAACTTCTGTCATATTAGGGTTTAATTTCTCAAACTGCGGTAGCACCACTCATGCACTGAGTTAACGTCAGCAGCAGTAGACAGTCATCACTAGATGAAACGTTCTGAAACAATCTCATATCACCCACATATTGCAAACTGTCTGAATGGCGAGTACAAGAACTGAGAGCATTTATAAAAATATAGCAATAGAATTGGTGGTGAGAATGAACACCTGCGGCACATCTGAGTATGCACATCAGGTCTAGATAAATGTCCCAAAATCCGAACAAAATATTTTTGAGACAATTAAAAATAATGCGCCAATCTGGTTGTTCATTCTATATGACCCTAATTTAGGTAAATAATTTGAATGTATAACTAAGTCAAAACGCCTTCGATAGATCACACTATTATGTGGCTACCTGCCCGCGCTGATATACAATCTGCAGCAGAAACTGTTTAAAAAATATTCCAGATTGTACCCACTAGCGAAAAATTAATAGTGTCACATTCTAATTTCACGTTAAAAATATTTGATATATGCTCATACAAGATGATTTTAAATAATTTTGAAAAGGAACAAGGCAAGAATATCGACATTTTTTACATTATCGGTCCTGCCACCTTCGTGAATCAGCACAATGACCGAATGTTTCCAAAGCTCGGAAAAAAAGTAGAACTTCAAAGACACAAGTTGAAAACTTGTACGAAAGTATTGGTACCAAAATGAAGAAAACAACCTTTTACAATAAAGATTGAAATGCCGTAAAACGCCATCGATAGCTTGAACTTTAGTTTTCCGGATTGCAAATCAGCTTCGGCGTCTTGAGAAGATGCTATCGAGAAGTTATCATTGGAATAGTAACTATCATTCGGAGTGCTTGACGCAGCTTTATTTAAGAAGTAAATTGGGTTCAGTTAGCGAACGTGTTTTGACACACATTTGGGTTCATTCAGCACTTTATCCGATGTGTCACGTAGTTTTATAGCAGAGGAGGACGTGGTCATACGATCTTTGACATACCGCCAGAAAAACGTAGGGTCACGTCTTGAGCTACGTTCAACTGATTCGTGATAAGATTTTATGTCCCGCATGATCAACAATTCAGCTGATTCCCGTGATTTTTTAAATTTATTGTACCACAATTTGCTTGGCTAAGCTTGAATATTCTATGATATTGCAGTTTCTTCCTAAGCACACACCTAATCTCGTGTGAAAACCAAGAGAATAGCGGGATGAGGGGACACACTTCTTTCGGAACGAAGTTGAAGCACGCTTTTAATGCAGTTTGTAAGTAATTAAACAACTCAAATTACATTTGTTTAAACGTAAACATGTTTGGCGGAACTCCGTCTGGTTCGGCCAGAAAATGAAGAGAAGCCCGAGAACATTTCGAAGCACTGTGACAACAACAACCGCCGTATCGACTTCGACAACAAAAGAATAATGAGCGTTGAAACCAACATCCGCCAACGACTTGTCATGGGATACTGCTGTATCCAGACTACGCAAGGAAATATCAGTAGGTCGGCAGGAACTTTACCATCGGCGTACGTCAACGGGCTAGGGCAATTGGAGAAGAAAAACTGAGTGAAGCAAACGACATTTTCGTAGAAGGAACAGAAGCTGCTCTCTACGTGCAAATAGTCCGATTCTGATGAAAAATACGAATGGGTTTTAAAACGTCGGACTCCTAACAATTTACATTTGTTGTTTCATATATCGATGACTAGCGCTTGTATCGTCCCCTTCTTTCCTCCATCCGTGTAACATTCCCGCTGTTTCAAAATGAAGATAATGGAGTAGTCTCTAAATATTTAAAGATGCTAAGATAGTCACCCTTATTAAGGCCAAATTGTCGTAATTATAAAAAATTTTATTCTTATATAAAAGCCTGAAAGAAATTAAAAAAGAAAACGCCACCCATCAGGTGGGACGAAAATGTTAGAAGAGTGAATGAGGCTTTTTGCTAAGTTAAAGTTTATTAACGCGAGATCAAGAACGTTTCCCGCAGTGTTTTCGAAACTATTCAATTGCTCCAATCTCAAAAAAGTTAATAGAATTGTGTAACGTTTTTGCCTTTATGACAGGATAACGATATTATGTTGAGTGTCCTAAATCGCAGATTATGCCGGTCATGTTAAAATCTCCAAGAATAAAAATACGCGTGTTATCGGCATCGGGCTTATCCGGAAGCAGGGTTATTCGTCCAGAAAAGCCGGTGACGTCAAAATGTGGCGGGAAGAAAAAGGGGCCTATGAGCAAGTTGGAGTTATCACGACAAGGTATTTCGACCCTAACAGACACACTGTTAAATTCAAGGCCAAATGGGCAGAAAGGCTGCAAACGTTTTTTTTTTCTTCTTTTTTTACAGCAATTAGCAGACCACCTTCAAAGTTTATGGACAGGCTTTTATATTGTCTGTCCCTAAAAATATAAAATACGCGGGAAGGGGGGGGGAATAGCTACACGATGCCGAAAAGCAGTTCAACCATGTTTCGCTAGTGACATGTTAAAATCACAGACAGCAACATTATTGAAGCACGCATTTGCCCTTTTACGTACTGGACGAAAGCTTCAATAAAAACAGTACAGTTCCTAAAAAAGACAAGGTCGGTGGTTTCAAACATGAAATGTATTTGTCAACCCTTATATCCCCAAAAACTTTATGAAAAACGAACGGATGGGCCGGACGACATCCATATTTTTTCTAATCCTCCTCTTTTAGAGAACTATAAAACGAGGAGTAACTTTCGTGATTTGATTTCAAAATATTACACAGAAATGATTTGTCTTCTAAAAAGAGCGCAAGCACTGCCTCAACATCACCACACGTTGTGGCCGGGTGAAGGCGTGAGACGGACACCGCTTTGTGCATCTGCGATATTGCCAATGCCAGGCTACTGCTTCTAGAGGATCCAGATGAAGGCTTGACCATTGCGTTCCGTTGAAAAAGCATGAACCCATCAGCATCCATTGCTACAGTATTATTGTTAGTTAGGAGTGATGGTTCAGGAATGCCTGAAGCAACCTATGTCGATTTGGGGGGGGGGGGGTCACGGGGTCGATGTTTTGACCATTAGTTTTAGAGCGCAGCTCTTAGGCGCTTGTTTGCGGCTTCAGCGGCGTCGGCGGCGCCGTCAGCGTAAGCGCGCGGTGCATTATGGGAAATATCCCATAATGCAAAAAGGCATCTACAACAACATTGACATCACGCGTACCCAACCAGAATAAACATATTAAAGGAGGGTACACAGTAACACTCAAACCAAGACTCCGCAACAAAACGATGATAGATTTCACCTTGATAGGGATGCGACAAGCTGAGAACAGAGTCGAGGTGAACAATCCGATGACAACTAAACAACAATACAGATTAGGTTAACCAAACATTAAAATAAGCGGTAATAGTCTAATAAACGCCTTTATGTTATTGCCTACAGAAACGCCCATGTTGGTAAAACAACGAGCGTGCCTATCTATCATCAACGACTCTCTCAGTAATCTTTTGTAAAAATCCCGTTCCCTGAGGACACTTTAGTTTTTTTCCAAAACAACACATATAATTTAGAGAAAGGCGAATATTCGAAATTTCGAATGCGAATCGAATATTATACATTTAATATTCGTATTCGATTCGTAAACTAAGTCTTTGTCATTTTCCGAATATTCGTCGTAACACGAATATTCGAGAACGTATTCATAAACGTAGGTTTTGCTTTCGGCTTCGATTTCGGTAAGTAAGGTCCATTGGCAGCGACATAGCTGCATGGCGGCTTCAACCTCAAGTGGTGGCGTCGGTGTCGGAAGCGGTGATCTGCGAGTTTCAGTGTCCTTGTGACTCCTGACTTTTTAAACTGCTTGCTCCGTTTCGCGTTCGCCCACCCGTGTTATGGCGGATGGAGGTGTTTGCGGGGAACCATCTGCGAAGCGGAGAAACGAAGGGGAACCGGCACTAAAACGAAGAGATAGGAGCGCTAGTTGAAAATATTTTGCGAGGGTGACGGCATCGATGGCGCAATGTACGGCATGCAAGTCAACGCTTAAAGCGCCCACAGGTACGACAACGCCCCTTGTCAACCATCTCAAAGTACATCCTGCGTTGTTAAAATACTATCGTGGGATTACCGCTGGTACGCCAGGAAAACATCAATTGACGCTGACGGACTTCGTCCGCCGCACGGAGCCCTGCCAGAAAATAGGGTTCGAGCGCTAAATAACAATGTGGCCGCCATGGTGGCGCTTCATTTACAGCCTTATGGCATTGCGGAAGACCGCTGCTTCAAAGAACCTCTGACAGAAGCAGTTTTCAGCTATCGCCTACCCTCCCGCTCTACACTCTCACGCATGCTTGTACCAGGGATGTATGACGACCCCCGAAAAAAGTGAAAGCAGAGCTCAACAGTGCCTTTGAAGGCGGCACTACCGCTGTTGCCTTCACACGCGACATGTGGACATCACGCTCTAGCGAAAGTTACGTGAGCTTCACCTGCCATCTTTTCACTCCAAACTTCATGGTGAAGCCGTTCGCATTGAACACTCGACACATGGCTGCCAGCCACAGTGCTGTGAACATCGCAACTATGCTGGACGAAATGTGCCGTTACTGGGAGATACTCGATGAATGTACGAAGTTTATCGTAGCGTATGACGGGCGCAACACCCGTGCTGCAGTAAGGAGACTTCCGTGTACTGAAATAGCGTGCTTCGGTGCATACGCTTCAACTGGCAAATAATGATGCGAGATCCCGTTCGCCGGCCATTGATCGCCTGTGAAGAAAGTGAGGCCTATTGTTGGACATTACAAGCACAGTTCATCAGCTTAAAAAAGGCTTGAGGAGTGCCAAAAGAAGATGGGAAAGAACACACTACGTCTGGTGCAGGACGCGGGGACGAGGTGGAATAGCCAGTATCTAATGTTTCTCGCCTCCTGGAATTCAAAGAACAGTCACCGTGGAGCTTGCTACCTCGGACTGTGACATCGATGGACTCGATTCAATCAGAGAGGAAAGATGCTTCTGAATATGTACAAGCATTGAAGCCATTGTTTGATGCCACTGTTATTGCCAGTGCTGAGAAGTATCCATCTCTGTCATCCCAATTTCTATGATTTTTAATATGCTCCACTGTCTAGGTAACAGTGCTGGGGCATCAGAATTTCCCGCAGAACTGAAAAGATCCGTCAAGGCAAGGTTCACTCTGTATATGGAGGGAAGGAAGCATGCCTCGCTATGTTCTTGGACCCACGCTTCAAGTCCACTATATTCAAAGCTGAAAAGGAAAAATTATTATGGCTAAAAGCTCTGGTGTCTGCAAGAGCTAGCCTCATGTGATGCTACTGAAGAAACCCAGCCGGAAGCTGTAACACAGACAAAAGAGCAAGGCTCAACACCGTCAGCAATGTTTGGCAAGCATTTGACCACTTAGCCAAAAGTGCAGTGGAAAGCAAAAAGGTTTCAGCTTCAGAACGGGAAGTTGTAGCGTATGCCGAGTGGGCACTGCTAAAGGGAGAGAGTTATCCCTGCGAGTGGTGGTGAACTGTCGGGTGCTTAAGATTTCTGAGCCTGGCGAAGCTTCGCATCAAACACCTGGCAATACCTGCTACTTCAGTGCCAACTAAAAAAGCTTTTTTTTTGTGGTTAGAGGTGTAGTTTTTGCTCGAAGGGAGCGCCTCCTAGCTGACTATGTGCAGCAGTTGATTTGTCTGCATGACAACTTGTGATCTTCCCTACAACTAGAATTTTTGTTTTTGTGTTTTTACTCTCGTTAGTGCCTCACTGGTGTTGACAAAAATAAAAACACAAAAACGAAAATTTTAGTTGTAGGGAAGATCACAAGTTGTTTTGCAGAAAAATCAACTGCAGTTCTGCAGTTCAAATACCAAAAATTAAAAGAAAAATCAACTGCAGTTCTGCAGTTCAAATACCAAAAATTAAAAGAAAAATCAACTGCAGTTCCGACATGTGAAAATAAAATTCTGTGAATAAATGCATCTGCCTTCGACTATTCAATATACCATTGGATATCCAAAGCTAACAAATCGTATTCGATTCGTATTGGAAAATATTAATATTCGCACACCCCTAATATAATTGCTACAGGAAGAGACTAGATCATTCGTTTATTCTGAACACTCGGATTTGTTTTTCACCGGCCGCTTGCCTTAAATTAACCTGTCATTAAGACTCCCAGCCGTCTGACCCGCATTGCAAGAACCACATTTCGCAGGAATCATGTACGCTATACCCAAATCACAATTTAGAGAAGGATCTGTGTGGTTTTTGTTTCAACCAGCCTTCTGTGACGAAAAAGGTTTGAGAACGGTGAAGTCAAAGATCGGGTTTAAAAACAACTGCCCCACAAAACTTCCCCTCTAGAGCATTAACATTACCAGATATCATAAAAATAAGGCAAGCCAACAACCCTACTTCGCTCAACTCGAAATTGTTTGCTAATTGTTTTAACAACATGTTTGTTTTTCTACGCAATAGCATGAAGACTTTTAGTCAAATACCGCTCTTTGTGACTAGTTCGTGGACATCATTCATTTTGTTGCTTAGTGGTAATTGTGTGTTTCACCTTGACTTTGTTCTTGGTTCTTCTTATCGGTATCACGGTGCAATCTACCATGTCCTTGCTGCGAGTTTTGTTTTTAGGGTTAGTCTGTACTGTCCCTTGGTACGCGTACCTTGATCAAGGTTTCATATGTATCTTCGATAGGTATGTTCGGGTTCTTTGTTTCGGTTGTCTATTTAAGTTTGCTTTTTTGTGAAATAAGCATTAGCTTTATATAAAGATTTGTGTTTTCTGTCCTCCTGATTTCCCCACTCTTCAGATTAAACCATGTATGTTCTTAACCAGCTCTCCTGTACCCTTGCATCAAATTCTATTTTAGCGTTCTTAATTTAGAAGATATTGCTATAGAGCTGGAAAATATTTCAACTTCAGTGTTATCATGGCTGGAATAACGTGCTTTCAGAAGATGAGGCCTGGTCATGTAGATGTAGAACATCACCGCAGATTGCCCTTTCCTACATACCATTCAATACTTTCAGACTCCTATTAATTTTGTACCTACGCAATTTTTTCTCAGGTAAATAACGTTGCCGTCGAAGAGATTGAGTTTCATTTCTAAGTATAGGTCGTGCGGTCAACTTAGGAAAACCACACATTTGCGCAGGAACACTTAAACCTCAAGAAAGCATGTTATATACACGACATTTTACACGCCCACGCGCACTTACGTACGCCTGCCAGCCGACGAAGCCGATGAATACACGTAGATAATAGAATCGCATTTACGTTCATACGTGCGTAGACAAAACGCTCGAGCGCGTCGCGTGCATGCACACATGATCAAACGCACGCACGCAGGCATGCAAACACACATGTGTCTACTTGTAAATGCACGGACGGGCAAACACACATGCATATATGTGCATGCGCTAGTCACATTTGACGACAGAAGTATGAACGCAGATGTCCGCGCACAACCGCGCTCGCACATTGTGCATTCGAAGGTTCAAGGGCACCGTTATCAAACGAGGTAGGTGTCTAAGGAGATATGGCTACTTAGCCTTTGTGAACGGTGGAAGTGCGCACAAGATTTACCGATTCTCGTATTCTCCGTGGTCGCCGTGATGAAACCTATTGAAGTGGTCTTTTTGTGATTACGCCGATCGGACATTAAGGAGGGCGAATATCTGCGAAGTGCGATTTTTACCAACGGCCGTATACGTATGCACAAAAGTTGACGTAGTCCTTTCATTGCATTCTTCTGAGGATTGCCAAGTAATTTCTAAAAATTATGGTAATCCGGGTTTCACTAGAACATGCTTTGAATGTGGGGTTTTGCCCCCTACCGCATTATTTATTTTACTTTGAAAATACATAGTTCACGCAACTACTGCATATAAAAACATAACTTAATATATGTAAAACAAAACTTGATTTAAATGATAGATTCAAAATTTTGTAATCTTACTGAAACCACAAAACATTTTAATTAAATAATTTGACCAGATCATTTTTAGCAAATATAGAACAGGGCATTGTTTACAATAAAAACATTCAGAGGCATATCTGTTTGAACTGCATCATACGTTCAAATTCACGGTATATAAAATTCGAAGAAATAGTTCCTCACTTTCTTCAAGCTGAAATAAACATAGAAATTTTAGCATGCCACGAAGGCAGGTGAAAAATGTCAGAAGCTCAGAATCATGGACTGATTCAGTGTCAGATGATGATAGGTAAAATATCGTGTTTTCGGAGATAATTTGTTCGTAAAAATGCGGGTTTTATCGCAGTTTATTTTTATTTTTTAGATTGCCAAGTCTCCAAAATTTGGAGCTTAATTTAATAGGGTTTTCAAAGTTTCTGAATGAAAAGTAAAAATAAATAAAATCCGGACAGAAACTGGGCTTTAATTTATAATAGTTCACATCCTAAGCCACTGAAGCTAAACAAATCACATTCCGCGAAAAATGCTTGCCTCTGATGTTGTGATTCATATTGTATTTGACCACATGTATGCCCTTTTTTCAATAAATTGTGGATATTACTACATGTTCTTTTGTTTAAGGAATGAGTGCTCAAAATTTATATGGCGTGTGTTAAGTGTTTTTGATTCTTCTTTTAAATCTCAGGTGTTTTTGCTGCAAAAGTATTCAATGTTTTTTTTTATCTTTGAATCCCCCCCCCCCCCCGTTATGTAATACGTTCGAATGGACGTCTTTGGGGGTGATAAACATAAACTGACTTGAGTCTGATCGATTGAGACGTCTGCAGCTCCATTTTGTATTTCCGTTTGTGCCATTCTCAATTCTAAGTGTACAGAGCCAAATCTTGCAAATAAGTGTTTCTTCAAATAACGTCAGTCGTTTAAAATGACTAAACACCTAAACTTAATCACTAATATGCAAAAAAAATATGAGCTGTTTTTTAATAGGAACTGTACGGTTCCTATCTTCCATTGTTATTGAACACACTCCCCTTCTCTTTCTCAGAAGCTACTATAGTATTTTTCAAAATGTAAACAAAAACTGTGTTTTTTTTCTTGGCCCCTACGAAATTGATCCGTTGTTCTGAATGAACCTTGACGAGATAAACATTTAACTTCCCCTGTCAATAGTCCGAAATTTCAAAGCAAACTTATCATCAGAACCACCAACCTATGCTATCTCAAACTTTATTAGTAAAATAGCGTCTTTATTTGTACTGCTTTTTATTTCGACATCGTGACCTCGGGATTTAGAGCTTTTCGTCTAAATACAAAAGATGAATATCTTACCGGCGTCTGCTTTTCTGGTTGTTTGGGATATTTCTCTTCGTGGCACGTAAAGGTTGCTGCCATCATTAGACAATTCACTGCCCTCGTTTTCGCTTTCAATCACAGGCGGTGTCTTGCCGTAAAATGTTTGGAGAATTCATACGTCTAAAGCGTGTAAAAGATGTACGAATTTCCAACTCCTATTATTAAAGTCAGTTTAGCAAACTGCGTGTTATGCCAGAGGTTCACGTAATAATAATACGTGTCTAAAGTATCCTATACAAATTCGAAATATCTTCTGGACTACTAAAGTAAGTCACGTCAATAAAACACACCGTATTTGCAATAAAATTTGACAGTACAAACCCAGGTGCACGCAAACCTGAAACCCGAAACCATGCGACTTAACAACCACGGGTAGATGGCGCTACTAGCCTGGCGCACGTAGCGTAACTGTAAGTCCCGGGCCATGCAGAGTAACTGTATAGATTCTGCTTGAAGAGGCAGAGTAAGGCGTTCATTTTCCTTTCGCCAACAGGTCCGCATTGGCGGAGAAGTGGAAACGTACGTCAAGGTGGAGCAAACTTCATGCGGGAAAGCAACCAACCATGCGCTTGGATTCTGGAGGAGTATGTCCCTTCGCTTTGCGATTGTGAAATAATACATGCTACACTAAAATTGATCAAACTGGAAGGTGGTATGACCTTTGAACACTATATGTAGCTACTGGTTACACTATATTCCCGTTATTTTTCAACGCGAACGATGTTTCCAAGCATCTGGTTCCAGAGTCTAGGAAGTACAAGGACGATGATCGCATTGCTCGCGTCTGCGGCGCTCGCGGAGCGATTAAAAATAGTTGATTGGCACATCCGGACACCTCGGACTCCAGGAGTAGCAGCAGACGTATTACAACCGCAATGCCAGGTCGCTATTGAGTCTTAAAGATGGCGAACACGTGACAGTGCATGATACACTAGCCGAGATGTGGGTCCCGGCAGCAGACATCGGAGCAGTGGGTTTTCCTAGGTTCTACATCATTGAAACCAAACGCGGGCGGGAGCTGCGTCGCATAAGGGAGCACCTGAGAAGAACAACCCGGGGCCTGATGCAGACGTCACACGCCATAGCACTGCCACAGCTGCAGCATGGACTCAGCCCGTAGAAGTGCGCCAGAGGGAGAGGCTAAGAAGACGTCCGGAAATATTCCATGAGCCCGAATATTGGAAGTGCTTAGTCATTTTATGGGATTGGTTTTGTCTCACAATGTATGAAACCGAAATAAGAAGATATAGCTTGAGTCATGAGCGCGCCCCGTCATGCACACGCGGTACCGCGTTATGCGTAGTCGTTCTGCTCATCTTATCAACACTGCATAATATCGTTGCTGTCTATACATTATTGTGTTGTGTTCAATAAAGGTTTGTTCGTCACTTGACACACAACCGTCTACATATACTAATATAAATATTAATAATCATAAATAATAATATTAATAATAATGGTAATAATAATGATAATTATAATAGTTTTATTAGCTAAGTGTCGTGACATCGCAGACGGGACACAAACAATACGATTATAGTTCCCCCACATTTAACGGAGCAATTTAGTGATAAACGTTTCCATTAAACCTCCGTCGCACTTGTCCCATACACTCTTCAGTTACACATTTTTAGAGCACATTTTATAAAACCCTCATCCCATGCCCATTCCGCGCAGAAAGAAAAAATCAGATAAAAGTCGCGCAGAAATCTAAGAGTCGCTGCAGTAATGCCGCCACTCGAGAGGACAGCGTCCGAGAAGCCTACGTTCTCGGCCTGAGAGCTCTCCGTCCCCGATCCCCGAACTCTCAACAGAGGACAGGTCCCCCTAGCGAGCGGTTCGCCAATTATAGGTCGTTCGCGCTTGAAAGCCCTGTAATGTCTCGCCGCCATTCCCATTCGCGAACCCCGAGAGGCCCGCTTTTCCTCGCCTCGGGACATTCCCGGCGACGCGTCGGTTCGCAGCAGACCGCCGTCGCCGCACAGCATTACTGTCTCGACCAGACGCGGGAGGTTGTCGGGCGCTGGGCGTCGCTCGAGACTCAAAAACACGACAGCGCGCCGCCTGTGTACAAGTCAGCGCTTGGAAAGAGCTTGAAAACTTGTTCACGCCCCGGCGTTGGGTTGCAGCTAGCGTGATACGCGTTGCCAAGGAATTGTCGAAATACGTTGCTCGTTCCTTGCAAATAGACGACCGCATTAGAAATCCACGTTCCCTAAAAATAGAAGGAACACCGTATGTTTACCTTTACCGGTATAAAATAGCGCACGTTAGCACCGCGACAATTTCAGTTGTGAAATAAAACGCTTACTGTTTTCAAGTCACAGGCATGCATACCCGTCATATTTCAAGACACATGATGTGCATGCAACATCGTGAATACAGAAATATTATATACAGGCAAAACACACTCATAAAAAGGAGTAAAAAGCCGGTGTATCCAGTGGCGTCAAAGAATGCCACTGCTCCTGGGTGCCTCAAGTGTATATAATCTGAAGCGTGCAAATGAAAACAGGCCTGTTTTTAGTTGGACTCGGCTGCTAAGCGTGGCTCTCTCTCCGACAACGTTGGCCCGCACAGGCGACCGACGCGGGAAAGTATCAGAAGTTGCTCACGCCTATGTTGCAGGAACAGAATGGTTGACAAGAAACCGTGAAATAATAAACTGAAGTCTCGTTTAATGCGTGCACTCTACACTCCCAACTTCTTAAACTGAATGAGATAAATAAAAAACTTAGAAAAAGAAGAAAACCTTAATATACAGAAATGAAAAAAAAAACAAGAAGAAAACACACGACTGAGAAACATAAGAATACAAAAAGGAAAAAATGAAAAGGAAAAAAAAGAATCGAAAAAGAAAACTCACTACCAAATTCAGTTCTAGCTTCAGGCAGTTGACCTCAGGCTTGTACAACCAAAGAGAAAAAAAGCGATGTCGTTTTCGTCAAACGTTCTCCTGTAAACTTCAATAATAAAGATGTCAGGTTCTGCAAGACACTGCTTCTGTATGACTAGGGATATGAAGCGAAAGAGAAGTACCAGAGGAAAGGAGGGGAACGACGTTTCGACCAAACGATCTATTCGCACATTGAGGGCGCAAATTACGAGTTTTTTTCTTAGGACCTCTACAGTACGACTGCCTTCTGCAGTACGTTCCAGTGAAGCACCTGGTCGTGGCGTACACGTCATCACAAACCCCTCCTATCGGTCAAGTGGGGAGAGCTGGTGTCACAGCCGATGTGGAATAACACACGGTCCCGCTCCACGGCGATATAGTTACTGAACCAACGTAGGAGAAACTAGCGAAAAACACGACTTACGAAAGCTACTCGCAGACGATCATCATCAGCCTGTGAGCGAGCGAACCCCGTCCATGTTAACAAAAACCCATATCATCGAAACCATCAGTTGTAAACGGAATACTCGTTAAAGGAAAAAGTGAGCTCAATTTCCAGAAAAAAAATCGGGAGTATGAGTTGCGCCACATTAAAAAGCACTGGTAAAAGGAACGTCATGATTTACTTCGCGAAAAAATGGGATATATTTTGTAAAATATTACTTTAAACGTGAGCAGAAACCGAAACCCAAGTTTCGGCTCCGCCGAACAACATTGGCATCGAGCCGCCAAAACAAACATTTCTACCACGGGGTTACGAGCGGCCTCGTTAGTCCTCTCCGTCGGAGACAACGGGCAGGAGCGGGGTGGGCCACCGCAGAGGCGAAAAGCGCGGCGAAAGAGAAACATATTTAGTCTTGTCGACGGAGTTTCACGAATGAACTTCTCTGTTCTTGTCTCGGAAGGCGTCCCATCCCGCCAGTGAGGACAGACAGCTCAGGTCGGCTAACAAACGCAAATTTCGTCCCTAGCAGTCTGGCAAGACGCGATAGGAACAGATAAATGTCCGATCAGTTGGCCTGAACAGCTTCCCCGGATTCCACCTGCGCACGATGTACACCCACACATTGCAACGCACACTGTCGCAAGGAAAGAAGTGAAAAATGAAAGCCGTTTACCACTCCCTGCAACGCCGAATTAGAGCGCAGTTCTTGAGGAGGAGGAGGGAAGGGTACTGAGGGGAGGGTTTACTCCTCCTCCTCCTCCTCACCTCGTCATCCTGCCTGTTACGCCTCCCTCCGAGCGGCGTCGGCATCGCCGTCGCCGTCGGCGTAACCGTGAGGTCACATTACCCTCGTGACGTCGCGTGACCCTCGTGACGTCACGAAGGTCCCGGGACCTCGGGGGTCACGTAACCTCATGGGTTCACGTTACGTCACGGAGGTCACGTGACCTCAGGGTGTCACGTGACATTGCCGGGGTCACGTGTCCACGGGTCACGTGATCCCTCAGGGGGTCACGTGTCCCCCTAAGGTCACTTGACCCCTCGAGGACGTTTCGGCACGGTAGCGAAACGTCACCATGCCGAAACGTCGCTGCTGTTACGCCGACGGCGACGCCGCTCAAGCCGAAAAGCGCGCCTAAGAGCTGCGCTCTAAACAAAATCTTATTGACTGTACAACTGCTGATTAGTGTAGGCAGCGACGCAATATCATAAGCATCTGATTTTTTTATTTTCCCTGGTCGTAGCTACGATTCAAAGATCGGGCCTGCGCACGTCACGTGAACGAAGCTCCGAGAGACAATAATTACAGC
Source organism: Ixodes ricinus (assembly GCA_037355805.1). Taxonomy (NCBI): domain Eukaryota; kingdom Metazoa; phylum Arthropoda; class Arachnida; order Ixodida; family Ixodidae; genus Ixodes; species Ixodes ricinus. The sequence continues at coordinate 100,575 of JAZHYW010065569.1, forward strand.
AGGCGAGACAGCGAGACGACGACCACGGTTCGGATACAAGAGACAGCCGGAAGGCCATAGAGTAATATAGTAAACGTAAAGTGAGGACACAGAAACCGATTCGCGGCCCAGATCGTGCGTTTAATGCCGTTCGCTCAGCAGCGCTTCTGGGTAAACTATCTCGAATTTATTATGCAGGTTTTGCGAGTAAATACTTTGGCTAGAAATTGTAATGTTTTAAGATTATTGTGTGATTTTAACATGTTTACATAACTTTCATATTTTGCGTCACAAAGACCACGTGATTTGTGACGCCGGACCGCCGGCAGGCAGCGAGCGTCCAGGGTCTTGCCGGTCCCGCGTGGATGCACGCAGGCTGACGCAGGCGCTTTCTACGAAACGGCCGCTTCTTTAGCAACGGAATGGTGAACGCCGGCATGCTGATCCGCTCGTTGTGAGCTCATGGAACGAGCTTTCTTAGCGGTAGCTTCGGTCAACTCAGGTGTCCTCCCCTGAACAGAAGGTAAGTTCAGGGGTTCGTACCGTCTCGTCGAAACACGTTCCATGAAAACACCGAAACACGTTCCGCAGACTTTTCATAACACACGTTTCTTTGACACTGACGTTTCGTGGAAACTCGTGTATTCACTCTAAAAAATCTCCCGCGCATCTACGTTCCCGCGCAACACTCGGAGAGCCAATCACCTCAACGAACGGAGGCAGCGCAGCGATAGACGATGCCGAAACATGTTTAGACCAAAAAACGTAGTCTGACTTGTGACATTCAGCAATGCAAATACGTCACACTTGGATTGCTTAATGTCCCAACTCAGAGCGTTTTTTTTGTGTATACTTATGTTTTGGCATTGTCATTCGCTGAGCTACCTCCGTAAGTTGCGGTGATTGGCTCTCCGAGTGCTGTACGAAAAAGCAGAAGCACGGGCTTTTTTTGAGTGAATCGGGCACGCGCTGTTGCGACTTTTCGTCGACTACGTATTTTATTTTATTAAGTACATAAAGCAAGCGCTTACTTCACTAAAAGACCCTCCCCCACCCCCGTTCCAACGTAGGCGAGATGCAAATAGATTTTTGCGTATACAGCAGAGTTGTGTTTAACAAAACATTGGAAGGTTGGCAAGGTGTGTGGTTAAAACGAGCGGGGGAGGTTTTTCGATGAAACGAACCGTCGATAAAACGTCGTATGTTGACGAAACGATCCGCGGATGCGACGAACAGATTCCCACCGCTTTGTCGTATTCGTTACAGTGCATTATCGTATTATGGTGGCGGCATGTTATTTCGGACGCTTTTGCAATGAACCGAAAGAACGCGTTGATGATGATGCAATTGATGTATCTTATTATTCTCTCGCGTGCCCAGGTGATGTCCTACAAAAGCTAGTGCTGTGTTTTCAGGTGAGCCAACAATGGGAAAACGTATAAAAATTCAGGCGTTAAAAGTTTGTTTTTTTTGAATTCAACGTGACCCAAGGTATCTTACTCGAAGCTATCAATCAGTGAAGCTAAAAAAGGAATATTCGTAAGGACATTGTTGCTTGAAGATTAACTTGGCAGCTTCAATTATCGCTATAAATTACGTATTGCCGGCCACTTAAAGAACCGCCAGTTCTTCCCTAGTTAGATAGCGCAGCCTCAGTTAAACAGGACGAACAAAAGAAAGTGTTAAAACCTTGTTGTCAACAAGTGAAAGTTTGCCCTGAATGATTCGCAATGGAAACCTCAAGAAATATTGAAGAAGAAACAATGAATATTTTTTTTCGATGCCAATTCAGTTTGCTCTGTCACATTCAAGCAAAAACGAAAATACAGAGAATTTTTGTTTGCACCAATTAAAATTATCTTGTAAGGTTACCTCGCCAAGGGCTGGAATTTGGCTATGTGTTAGTGGGCTCGGAGCGCATGAGCACTGTTTGTTTAGACATGTTACACCGCTCAGAAATCAGTAGAAAATCAGTGTCAATGAGTAACACTAACATATCGCCTAGCAATGCAAAACCAAACAATGCGAAATTTGAAAACAACATTTTGCACTTATTTGCATGAAATGATCCCTAATTTAGTCATAATCGTATACCACACGAAACCTAAAATTGCGTTTGAAACTACCCAGCATATATATGCGGATTTCCAGTCTGGACACGCAGCGCCAAGTCGTAATGGGTAAAGAACGACGCGCATTCTGCAGCTGCAAATGCAAATTATAGAAATGCTGTTACACGTGGGTTAATGAACCCGCTCAATATAGTACACAATCACCTTCTCGTACAAACAAGCATCATCCACACGTCGGGCTAACGCACGATTCCGTAAATATAGTGCTCGACTGTGCCTGCTACGGAGCTCAAATGGAACTATTGTTTGATCAAAACCATCCCAGTGAAATCGCCATGAACGAGCTTTAGCATGAGGATATTTGTAAATTATTCTTAAACGGTGACAATCAAAATACTTAAAGGTACAAGGACACGTGACGAGGGCTTCGGGAGCTAAGGGTGGTCCGTACTTTGGTAGGCAGGGGAGAAGGTAGAGAAGCCTGAAAGTTGGCGCGGAATATCCGGTAGTGTGCTCGGTCGCCCAGAGATGGTGGTACTAATGAATATTAGTGTATAATACATAATATTAAAAGATAACATTTAAAGACTTCTTTAATTTTTTTTGGTCTTGACTAGGGTACACATTTTTTTAAGCTTGCCCGGTATAAAGAAAAAACGCTGCATAACTAGCATTAACACCGGCATCAATGTTAATCTCTCCTGCACCGAAAATCTTGAAAAAAGCTCTTTGTCAAAAGTGTTGAAACGCTTTTCACATACCTGTTAAAGGTGTTAAAAAGCTTTCACACGACACCTGTCAAAAGTGTAATGGAAGCCTTTCCCATGGCTTCCGGAAGCCATGGCATGTGCGTTAGTAAACCCTCAATAGAATTGAAACAAAACTTCTTAAAATGATTCCACAGCACAACAGGGCAAACATCAGCTCCAGGATGTGAACAGCATAGACACACACAACCAACACCAACTGTCTACAAATGATATAAAATGCATTATTCGTCCCTGTATTTTCCACGATTTTTCAGGTAGTGTTAAAAAGGGGTGTCACGGGTTGGTAATGGGTATTGTTAAAAGACGTAAAACTTAGAAGGACGAGAAGAGTAGAGAGGGGTGTTTCTTTTGTTTAAAACCAATCCCCTTTTGTGGGGGATTTTTTTTAACAGGGGAAAAGGTGCTTCTGCATCAAGTCAGGTTTCTGTGTGTTTCATGAGCCACTTTTTGCGATTTCAAGTTTTGTTTGTATGTATTGTAAAGTAGGGTGCCTTTTTCACTTCCGATTCTTCCAGCACATTATAACTCATCTCCATTGATCTTAAACTTTTATGACTTCATATGCTAGCTGACTTGAAGCCTAAGTGCTCCTAAGCAAAATTTTAATATTTTCACTCAGATTTACATTTATGTTCCATATTTCCTTTAAAGCGTTCTTGCGGAGAAAGTGATCGAATTATGGGTACCCTGAGCACAAATTCGCCTGAAACACAAAGTGCGAAAAATGTCGAATAAATCAAAAGTGATCACCAAAACAAAGAAGAAAAGACGAAAAAAATGAAACTTAGACATGTATAAAAATAGGGGAAGAAAAGTAAAAAAAATAAAAAAGAGAAAGTACTTGCCGAAATAAAAAGGGGGCAAGAATGAGCAATAAAAAGACATAAGGTTTAAAAGCGCAAACAGACAGGGACAAAGAAAATAACACAAACGACAGGGACAAAGTTTTAATGTGAATAAAAAGACACCTCGAGGAAAAGAGAGAGAGAGGGAAAGCGAGTGGAGTGGAGGGTTAGTGAAATAGATGGCCCCGGACGATAGTGTGAGCCACGTTGACCGGCCTCCGACATATCCTTCGAAAATACCAGCAGAAATGATCCCGACAAAGCGCGAAGTGAGGCAGATGCTTTCCTTCCGAGCTTCTTTTCTGTTTGGAAGAGTTTCGCTGACGACGACACTCCAGCTCCACTCCGACGGTCAGTCAACAGATACGATCGTAAGGTGAGGCGTTTCTTTTTATATATATTTTGCTATAAAATGGAGAGACGGCAAAGTGAAGATCGAGCCGTTTTAGTAACTGTTTTAGTAACGGCACGCTCGTATAAATGCTAGCGTTATTTATGTTTGATACCTTGTTTTGACCGAAACTTAAAACGTGCCTTGGGTATGTGTTTTATGTTTTGTTATTTCGAACTTTAAATGCCTAGTGCAGACATGCTTCTCAAAATGTTCTACTGGCTCAATATTTGGTTTTTGATAATTAATGAGCCTAGAGCACCTTGGCGAATAAGTCTAAATAAACTTTTTTTTTAAATCTAAAACAAAAACAAAAAATAGTTCTTCTATATTCAGTTTCAAAAATAATGCTTAAATTTCATTAGTGAGGCAGAGGTGTTTCGCTTAGGATTAAACGCAAATGATAAATAACCATGTTATGTTTTCTTAAGGGGTACACTGTGCGACACGGTCAGCATAAACACGACATCAGCATGTTTTCGCGTTTCTTTTGCGAAGAAAGAAATGTCAGGTATCAACGTTTACTTGTGGGTTTAGTGCACCGAATGAGCGATTTCCTTTGTACAGTTGTGTTAATGGCATGCAGAACTTGGATTCGAACTGAAAAAAAAACACCGGCATTGGCTTGCTCGCACTAGCAGTGGCTTGCTATGTACTTTTACTCATATCCGAAAAGAGTTTCCCACCAGCTTATATAAGGCAATCAATATTGGCAATCAATTTAAAAGCTCGTTTTCAGCTACACAATCTTGTTAGAAGATAATGAGTGTCTAATCTGCTTCTAAAACGCAGACGCAAAATAATCCGCACGAAACACAAACGTAACATGGTCATGAGACCATATAGCATACAATTATTCGAAGAGTCCCGGTGGACTTCACTACCTGATGTCTAGAATCTGTTGCGAACAAAAGGAGAAAATACTAGATTTCGCGAGCCTTTTGAGCTGCACAATACGCTTACTTGAGGCAGTGTCAAATATATGCATATAGGTGTTGTACAAAAATATTTTATATAAAAGAAAGACTAGCGCAACCTCTACCTTATACAGTGATGCATCATTAGTATGGACACCTCCGTTCCTCCAAAATATCGTCCATAATGTGAGGTGTCCATAATAACAAGACCAAAATACACGTATTCTCCCAGTTCGTCCCCGAAAATGGTGTCTATATTGCGGGGTATTTATATTAGCGGGGTCAATATTAACGAGACATGCCAGTATAGGCTTTCTCACCTTGCTCGAGATGGCGAAAATAATCCCTGGAGAAGCGGAACAACAGGGGCCAAGGACAAACACAAACGTCCAAACACCGCTAATTGCTGATATCGCAGATATCTCGGGGATATCGGCGATATCCTCGAAATATCGCCGATAGCTCCTGCTAATGCGAGCTTTCTAACTATCGGGATATACAGGGTGAAACAAGGAGACGGCAGGCTCTTTAAATCAACCGGGAAATGTGGTTTCTTAACCTATCGCGCTACAACTTTGTGCAGCGTTGCCCACAGATGGTGCATTTTATTTGTAAAATTTGCAAAGAACGAACTTACCTGAGGAAAAGTAAAGAAAGAAAAAGGCTTAGCTCCTATGGAAACGCAGCGACGCCACCGGTCTGCAAACAACACGGCGCCGTTTCGCACGGGAGACAAGAGATGGCGCAAGCGGTCGCGACGCCAACTGCCGCCAACGAACGAGCAGACGATGCCGAGAGCAGGCGTGTTTAGCAGACAAGGAACTGCAGTTCCTTGTTGTTACCGCGCCTGTTTTTGTTTCTGCGACTGCCACCGCCTGCGGAACGCGAGCCGCTTTTGAGTCGAAAGGATCGTCTGCTAAAGTGCCGGCTCTCGGCGCCGTATGCTCGTTCGTTGGCGGCGTTCGTTGCGCCATCTCTTGCCTCCCGTGCGAAACGGCGCCGTGTTGTTTGAAGCCCGGTGGCGTCGCTGCGTTTCATAGGAGCTAAGCCTTTTTCTTTCTTTACTTTTTCCTCAGGTAAATTCGTTCTTTGCAAATTTTACACAAAAAAAGCACCATCTGTGGGCAACGCTGCACAAAGTCGTAGCGCGATAGGTTAAGAAACTGAATTTTCCGGTCGATTTAAAGAGCCTGCCGTCTCCTTGTTTCACCCTGTAGTTTATTTTCTTTAAATGAAGCAATCGTCACACTGATATATGTCCGCGTAAGCGGAATGGTGAAGTGCACGTGCTTTGATCTTTGAATAAGATTTCGGTTCGGGCTGAAACTGTGCCATCTGGTTCGGACCTCTAGCGCTACCTTTGGTTGGAGATTGAGTGTTTGGCAATGCTCAAATCATTTTTGCAATAAAAAACAAATCCTGCAAATCTTTTTTTTTTGGTGGGCCGGGGGGAGGGGGACGGGGGGAAGCCTGTACTTCATTTGAAACCGTTCATCTCGCAGACTAACAGACACATTCGTACATTCACGCAAGTATTATCTCGAAGCACGTCCGAACGCCTGTCACCATAAGATCATACTTGCTTTGCGAGCGTTACTCTCAGTGTGGACAATTCTTGCCTGGTATAAGTAAAGATGGCGACTGATGTGGCAGAGGTAGGCCGGCGCACCCATCGCCTTGGCTATTGTATGATACTCCGAACGGTTGAGCAAAAGAAGCAGCGGAGAAAACGAAGAGGACGAAAATGCGAAAAAGGGGAATGGTGGGAACGGATTACTGACACTCATTTTCAGATTTCATATCTGCCACTAAGGGGCAACTAGCCATAATGGCGGCAGCTCGCTGGCCGGCAGAACGGTGCTCGCTCCCCTTCCCCCCCTCCCTCCCCTCTCCCCCAAACCTAACCCTTTCTTTTTGCCATTATGCACGCTTGCCCGGGCCATTTTTCCGGTGGATGGATTTCCCCAACTAAGTGAAATATCTTTCACGCACAGCAGCGATAGTCATCCGCAAAGAACGTTTTCTAACTGTGCCCGCAAAAATACATTTTTTAAACTAATTTATGATTTTATTCACTGTCGCTTCATGCAGATATCACTGATGAGCGAACACTTCCTTTGCAACCTGAGCGACCAAGCAAAGTGGCAACATCGTAAATAAAAATTGCAGTGAGAATCGCTGCACAGAAATCAGGCTTTACAAAGCCTATTTGGAGACAATCCGTTCGTGAATCTACAAAAAGTCCATATGTGATAATCTTGAGATTTGCTTAGAAATAATTCACTGTTTGCATTGTTATAGGACACTCGTATAACATCCGCCTTTTATGAAAAAAGAACCACAGCAGTTCGTGAATATCGAAATTCAGTCTGATAAAATTATCATCCGATTCAAGAAACGAAAGAACACCGAGCGGCCTAACTCTCGGCCACCCTGACCGCAAACAAAACTTTGTCTAACATTGACTATGCCGATTACCTCGATGTATTGCGTCATAGCCTCCTATATACTGACAAAACTCTGGCAGATAGCCACGAGAAGCGGCAGCCGAAATGGTAAAGGTGGAGCGGGAGACAACGAATGAAAGGAGAGCCACATGACCGGCGCCCCGCTGCGGCGAGACGCCGAAACACACTTCTCCCGAGCGAACAACTCTGTTTCGGGTGCTCGCCGATGCAAAAAGCTGTGCGCTGATGTCATAGTTCCCCTAGAAATGGCTCTTTGATGCTCTGTGCTACCAGATCCTCGCGCTCCAAATCTGCGACCGGGCACTCTATGGCTCCGTCGTCGGACTGCCAGGCTTTGTGAGCATAGAAGAGGCCATCACTACTTGCATGACTCGAATTGCGGGAGAAGTGTCGCAGATACGTTTAACGACTTACGGGCGCCAATGGACCTTTTCCACATACCGACGGTACTAGGCGGTGGCTGCACGAACTGAAAATCGAGGAAGTGACCTGCGTGCGCTACTAGTCGATAATGGGAGCTACACTGCCGGTTTCTTCGCTCTCTGAGCTGCAGCGCGTGCCCAACACGACTTTAAAGAAAGGCATCCCTGGGGTCCACCTAAACGTCGTGTTTTTTTTTTCCGTCCACTTTCTTTTTTTGTGTAACACAATTATATATATGCTACAATTACGTATTCTACTCGCTGATCCGCAGCCTCCTTCCGAATTTCCTCGATTCTTCGTCCCGACTTCCGCCGCTTGGCATCGGGCGCTCGCGCTTGCGCAGAGCGCTTCTCGGAAAAGGTCCATTGAATCATACCGATCGAGTCCGATGTTGCTATATTCTCGATAGAGCCGGCGCGTACGGCGAAAACCGTTGTAGCGAAGCTGGCGGAGCACTGTGCATGACCCGTTCATTTTCATCCAGACTGTGCAAATTTGAGCGCGTGTCTTGAGACGGTGTAAATAAGAATCTCACGCTTGACCACAGGAAGAGCACCGTGTTAAAATGAATGTTAACGGCTGTACCCTCCCTAACACGCAGAGTGGATTCTTAACATATTATGAGTGGTTAACGTCGTCGTAACATCATAATAACTCCTGGCAACCTCAACCGAGGTTTCCTTGAACGCCGCTAGTTTTGTATCCTTGCCGAGGCCCGACGCTACCGACTGGCTTCACCTGTAGGATGGAAATAAGTATTACGCACGTGCGTTGCCCGCCGCCGCCACCGAGGAACTGTTTCAATTGCCATGTGAGTCAATATGTGTGTTCGCCCACTGAAATATGTGAGCCTGTCAACATTTACGCAAGAAAGAATTTCGGCCAGCATTGACGGACTTTTCACAATCTGAGCACCCGGAAATGACGAGATATGTCCAAAACGTCTTCAAATAACCCGCACAATTTCTTCTCACTTGCTTTCTACTATTTTGAAGCAGTCCCTAGAACAAATGTACCTTAGAGCACACTGGATGTTTGAGAAAAATGTTTCCAGTTTTTAAATCTGGAGATAAAAATAAAGTATGTAATTATAGACACATATCCTTAACAATCCTACCCTCAGTGATGTGATTGTTGCGCCAATTGCGCCAAACTGCGCCAAGGGGCTAACCCTGCTACATCCTGCTATATTTCGCCAAAATATGGGTAATCTGCGCCAAGCCTGCGCCAAAGGACCAATTTAGGTCGCCTTTTCAAACCGAAACTAAAATGAGTAGTGTAATTGAGCGGGCTTGTGTTATGTGGCGCAAGCGGCCGCCTGACACAAAGTACCGTGCATCAATTTTCCACCCGGTCTTGCATGGTTTTCCCGGCGTCTTGCGTTTCGCGCTCTCGCCTCGTGGGTCTAGCTCTCGTCTCCTTTTTTATATTTTCAGCGATAGACGCGGATGTGTGCAGACGCTCCTACGCTAGGGTGCCGGGTACCAGCCATGCCGTCATGCTGTGAAACTAAACCACGTTTTTGCGCGGCAGGAGTTACTTTGTGAGCGGAAGCAACGGCCGTGGGAAAACTATATTTGGTCACTGCCTTTCAGTCACCGTGGTCGCGCGACGTCGAATGTTGCCGTTCCCACATCACTGCAGATATGGTAGTTTCTAAAATGAAACTAAGTACTGCCGCATGTTCATCAACATTCCTGTTGTTGTTTAAATCGTACGTTACTACAAAAATCCATCTTTAATTCAAAGACTGCTCTGTCAAAGTATTGATTATCTAGATTCCTCTCGGTGGGCCTTCTTTCAAGAGGGACCTCGGTACGTGAAAAATCTGCCGAGAAAGAAAGTTAGTGAAGAGAAGTGAGCTAATGCAAAGAGGGAAATCTCTGCACGCTGAACCCGCACAGCTTGCTTGTTTGTCTCGAGTTCAGTCGTTGCACGAAGCGCTCCAAGAACGTTTCGAGGCTGGCTCGCAATGTCTTGCATCGATGCACTCAGGTTCTTTATTTTTTGTGTGTTTAGCTTGTACCATGTTTGCCGCCCAGCCAAGCACGCGCCACTAGACTGTTTTTGTCGCATGCTCGAAAGTTACATTTTGTGTACAATTTTGGGGATAAGTTAGCGACGGAGCTGAGGGGCATGGTTTCGGTTTCGGTCGGATAGCCGTTGTCTGCGCTCGCGCGACGAAGCATGCCCAACAGCAAGCCTGCCGAAGTTGGCCTCACGTGCATGCGAACATGATTGCGTGACTGAGGCACCAGCTGGGACGCTTGCAATTCATTGTTTTACGTTTGCTTACTTTTGACGAAAATCTGGCACGTCGTGAACCAGTAAAACGGTGGCAAGCGGTTTTTCGAAATAGCTTGGCAATGCCTACAGCACTGTACACTTGTGAGATGTCTGAGTAGTAAAAACAGAAGCAGCGAGTTCTGTCACAACACGTCACATCAGAGCACAACACAGCACAAAGTGCCCTTCGTTTGTACAGCACTTAAAACGAATACTTTTATTTTCCTAAGAATATCCGCTCTAAAGTCCACTTTTGCTGCTCGGAAACACTGTCTCGGCTGCTCCAAAAGCCACTTTTGCTGCTCTAAAACACTGTCTTGGTTGCTCCGAAACGTGCGCCAAAATGGCTCAGGCCAATCACATCACTGTACCCTGTAAAATTATAGAGCATATTATATATTCCCATGTAATTAGCTATACATGGGACAACTATCTTCTTTGCACTAACGGAAATGGCTTTAGGAGAGGTTTTTTGTTCGAAGTAACGGTGATGAGTTGAGCGTTTTGGTACATACTTAAAAAAAATAAAGTTAGGGAAGAAATATGGAGAGAAAAACCAGGATATATAAGACGAGACGGCTGACTACCAATGAGGTTTAGTGAAAACTTCTTCCTCATGCTCTGGCATCCTCGAGCAGAGGCATTTAAAAAAAATATGATCCACAAATGTTTTTTTTTTAGAAAGTAACATGGAAAACATTTTGTCTATACTGCCCACTCCAACTCATGCTGCCCGTATGTTAGGTCGGACACACCAGAGAAATCGCTTTTCTGAATGGTGTAGACATCCCCATCCTAGCTGGACACCGGAATCCTCAGTCCCGCGAGGTGCTCGAAGCGCTTGCTATAGAGGACCACGCCGAAGATTGTGTTAGCACACCGTATATTTGTCTACACCATTCAGAAAAACGATTTCTCCGGTGTGCCCACCCAACATAAGGGCAACATGAGCTCCGAGTGGGGCAGCGTAAACAAAATGTTTTCGTGTTTGTTATAAATATATATATATATATATATATATATATATATATATATATGTATATTTATAGATTATATTGTTTTGAAATGCCTCCGCTGGTGGACGTCAGAGCATGAGGAAGAAGACGTTTTCATTACACTTGTTGGTAGTCAGCCGACTCGTCTCATCTCCCCTACTTAAAAGATGAAAACAGCGCAAGAAAACGACGGACTGGATGAAGACACAGACAGAGCGGCGACTCGCAACTAAATTTTATTGGACGCAACAGTGCAATATATACAAGCACAGTTGAGAACAAAAAGAGAAAGAAGAATCAGCCAAAACAAACGCAAAACCAAAAGCACAAAGAAACGAAGTATCGCCTCTAAATAGATATACAGAGGGCACGCGCTGAAACCAACCTAATCAAGAGGCCAGAAAATTGATCTCCTTTCTTGATAACGCAACAGAAGGGCTGCAGACACACATGGCGCCTAATCTTTCTATTTCTAAAGCCTCCAGAGTTTTGCGTGTCGGCTGGTCCCGGTAGCGTTCAACAATCTCACACAGTTAAAACTGAGGCTGGCATCTGTCGTCATGCCAGCCTCAACAGCAGTTCTCAACTGTGCGTGTATATATTGCACTGTTGCGTCCAATAAAATTTAGGTCCGTAATTTCTTGCGCTGTTTTTTTATTTTAGGTATGTCGTACCAACTCGCCGAAGTTTAAACCTTAGCATAATTTCTTTTCTTTTTTTCTGTCGACGTTTCTCCCTAAGTTAAGGCTTTTTTATTTCCTATTTTGGGCGAAACTCAACTATTGAATATGCTACAAATTTGCATGACAATATTCATCCTTCTAAAACGACTGATGTCATTTTCATTGATTTTGCTGAAGTCTTCGATACGGGAGCCCACCAACGTTTGCTCTATAAGCTGACTCAACTTAACATTCATCCGGTTATCATACAGTGGATTGCTAACGTTCTCATTGACCGTAAGCAAGCTGCGTATGTTGGAGAGAAAAATCCCTCAAATTACCAGTAAAATCGGGGGTTCCACAGGGCAGCGTCCTGGAACCATTTTTATTTCTTATAATAACGACCTCACACTCAACTTATTATCGCACATAAGACCCTTCGCGGATGACTGTGTTGTTTATCGTCTTATCAATAACCCGAATGATCATGCACTCTTACTACAAGATATCGACATCATTTTGCTCGCGTTCAACACACGGTAACTAAAAATACACTAAAGATATGTCATTTGTCAGCCGACCCTCTTCATCATTAATAGTATATACACTGAACAACGCAGACGCAAAGAAAATCAGAAAAAAAGTACCTATAGGAGTCACGTTTGAAGAGGATTGCACTTAGAATTATCACATCGATAAGAGCGTGTCCAGTTCGTGTAAAGCGCTAGGATGCATTAAATACAATGTTTTGTCTCTGATCAAAACCCAAACCTGACCGCATAAAAAACATTTTTCAGGCAAAAACTAGAATACGCAAACATCATCTTGTGTTCTCATCAAGCCATAATCGGTACAAAATAATGCATGATGTTACATCACTCATGACTGCTCATATATAGGTAAAGTGTCACCGATTAAAAAAACAGACTAGACTGAAGATAGCAACCTGAAGCTGCGTAATTGATACGAACCAAAATGGACCCTTCTTGCTTTTCTTCATAGGGCTGCGAGAATTCATCAATCTGAATTTCGCAGCCTGACATCTTCAGAAGACAACCTTACATTTCGAGTGAGCGCCGTGATCATTCCCTCAAAAGTTCAGCCTCCCTTCTCCAGAACAAACCAAATATCAAAACTCTCTACTCTTTCTTGCCATTGCCGACTGTAACTGTAACCTACGCACATTGTCCACGAAACTAATAAAAACAATTGCGTGAAGTGTGTGCAACTATTCTTATGAAGCTAGTAGTATTTTTTTCGAATTTTGCTTTTGTCTTTACAGTTCTGCACTGTATTGTAGATACTTTAGCCTCCTCCACCTCCCCCTCCCCTCCCCTCTGTCGTGCAAAATGCTTTCTTGGGCACCTTTGATGTAAAAGAACTGAACAAAACTGAATACGCGTTTCCCGACTGCCAGCGGTGCAACGCATGTTACATAAGAGAGAAAATTTAGCGTGCCCTTGCGGTTACTACGAGCCTAAAATATTTCTAGAATTGATTTGGTGGTTTTGTATGACGATAGGCTACTTTTCATTGTTAACCAAATGTTTATATTCGTTAATTAAACTTTAACTTTTACTTCAATATCTGACTTATCGTGACTGCTACCTACCAACATAATCAGTATAACTTTTCTAAGTCTGCAATATGGAACTGGAAACCTACTTGAATGCTATCTGAATTTCAGGTTTTCGGATATTGTTCTGTTGTCTGCAATCCGGAATTCGGGTTTCCAGAAACAAAATTTCCAGTTCAATAATCTGGATAGTGAAAATTGATACTGGGCTTTGCGGTAAGGGAGCCTCCTATGAGTATGTTTCGCTGGCCGTATAACTGATCTTCACGGACAGCATTACAATACATTTGAAGGTTGTTTTTCTTTAACAAGCCTGTTCGAATTAAATCAAACACCCTGCGTATTTCTGTCATCACCTCCACGGTTCATGACAACTAGCTTACTGCCAGTGGCGTACCAACTTGTTTTTGAGTGTGTGTGTGTGTGTGTGTGGAAGGAGGGGGGGGGCAAACCAGACCCCCCCCCTCCCCAGGGACGGGGGGCAGTGCCTTTGGTATCCTAGGGCGCCGACGGCTAGTGTTTGCCCTCCCCAGTGGCGGCTGTTTCAGGGGGGCAAAACACATGCCTTGCCCCCCACTCTGAAAACAGAGGGGCAAGCGCCCCCTTGCGCCCCCCCCCGGTTGGTACGCCCATGCTTACTGCGGAACTTTCGGATTTAGTCAAAAGTTATTACCTTTGTTTTGATGCTAATCTGAGGCGTAACAATAATTACGAAGGTAATTATCGAACACGCGATGTACTGCGCCGGACATGCGTCTTCTGTACGCAAGAACACCGGGCATGACTGAATATTTTTATTTTTAGAGATTTGGCAAGCCGGATTCGGCACTTCCACTAAAATTACATGGTATATGTTACATAAAATTCAATATTTTTATCTGCCTTAGCTCTACCTTTCGCTATTTTCACTTCCTAAAGAAATTATACTGTTTATCCATTGTCTGTTGATGTTGTTTCACGCCAAACAATGAAAGAAAGCTGTAGAAAAATTCTCTAAGACGACGTTCGTTTGTAGCTGTGGAAGTTCTAACGCTCTAATATGTTAGACTATGTCGTCAGGGTCAATATTTCGATCAAATTCATTAATCTTTATCGACATCGGTGAAAGGGTCAAAATTATTCAGCTTACTTTGCGTGTGATTCAGCAGCAAAACAACAAAAACTTGTACCACCGACCACAGAGAAAAATCGAAACAAGCAGATATTCCACAGCGATAAGAGATAAACCTGAATCGACGTTACAACATATACAAATTAATATTTACCAATATTCATTGTTCACAACTGGTAATACGCGCATGATTATTTTGCAATTCGCCATGTTAGCGTAGCGTAACCGGTGTATGGTAACAAAATTCTCAAGAAAGCGCTCACGTTTTGCAATGTCTACTCTCACATGCCTGTGACAGCCGCTAATGTCAATACTGTAACAAAATTACGCAGTTAATGCATTGTTTAGGGCATATGAATTTATACATCTGCGGAATAGAACATCTTTCTCAACGAAATCTAAACATCCGAACTGCTTTCAAACCTCATCTCCAATTATTGGCTCGGGAAGCAGCTGCAACGAAGAAAGGTGACAGCCCGTACCTGCTTCTGCGGTGCCACGTCCAGTGATGGTGATTATGTGATTATATAATATACAAGGTGAAAGTGATGGTGATTAGGATATGATATGCGCAAGTGTGTTAGGCGTAGGTGCGGTCTTTGCGTGGTCGCCATGGGCTGCTCACTTCTACCAGACCGCTCTCGAGAGCCTGGCGAGAGCTCGATGCGTTACCGCCTTGCAGACGAGCCGGCAGGAGTCCCGGCGACGCAAGGAGTCCAGAAAATACATGATTTCATATTTTTCCGAGGCAGTAACATTCACATACATTTTTCATTAAAAAGATTTTTTGCGGTGTGAACTCTTGTATTACCGGCGAAATGTTACTATCTGGAAAACAAAAACGCAATAACCTTTTACTACATGTTCTATTTTTTATATGGAAGCAATACCTAACAAAATTCAACCTGCGACTTTGCTGCTACACTCGACCACATTTGATGAAAAGTAGCTTTTAAGAGCTCGTCGGTCAGCTACTGCCGGTTGAAAATTATTATGTGTTCCGCAAGTGTCAACGAAAAGGGGCTCATAATATGAAAGAAAAGAAGGCCGTTTTCACAGTGGGAAACTTTCAAACCATGCAAATATTATTTTTTCTGCGTGTGCATATTGAGACCTCGCTTGGACGTAATATATGTAGGCTTCGTGGACAGGGTTTGTACTTTTAAGGCAAAATAGGAGTACCCAACTGAAAACAGAAACTCATGCTAACCATGAGGTAAAGTTCGATGTTAAACTGGCGTTCTCAAGTTTTAAATTATCTTCACATAGAATTGCCATTTTACTTTTAACATGAAGATGTGGGAACCAAGTTAGGGGTCGGTCTTCAATAGACTGAAAATACATTCCCTCTAGAATGAATTACTGTCATCCTTTAGATATTTTGAACGCATTCAAAGAAAATATCACATGAACCTCTAACTTCGTTACACATCTATCCAATATCCATTTGATGTTTGTATCTTCTAATTCCATGTCGATGTATTTTCTTCAGTCATTTCAAGACGTCGCCTTGGAATTAAATGCTGCTCTTTTCTTTACTGAACAGAATGAAGAAACTTTAAGCTCGCTGTAGTAAATGGGGCTGGGCGTGCAATGTACACTTTGAAAAGCTTAAACACACCGTACCGTGCCTTCGATGTTTCGTTTCGACAAATGTAGTTGCCCAACTGAAGCACCCCGGATGACATACGTTACCTCTGGAAAATAGGGAAGGAATTCACGAATTTTGGAGGCAAAATGTTGAAGAAAACATTGGTCTGCTTGATGAAAAAGACTCAAGGTCCAATTTACTGTTACTTCTACCCCTCTGAAGCACAGAAAAATAAAGGAAACAGTCTCCGGAGCTTTCGCTTCAGGGTGACTGATTTTTTGGACAATGCAACGAGATACGTTGGCCTGGTATTGTATCGCGATACAAGAAATACGCCGAAGATGTAGTCTGATACTAAAATAGAGATACTGATTGAAAACGTTTATCGCGATACAGATATATAAACACAAAAATATTTAAAATAGTATCGCTATACATTTGTATCGACATACTGCCCCACCCTTCCTTTGCATCCCGCAACCGTAGATGCCAGAAAAAGGGAAAAATCCCAACGTCCAAACAAGCTTGTACCGCTTGCCTTTGAAAATCATTCATATTTTTGTTACAATTAAATTTATCTAAAATCAGTGAATTGGAGTCCTGACTGGTCATAAAAGCGAAGCAAGTCGATAGCTTTTCTTGTTTTGCGCGCGACAGATAAACCCTTTCAAGGTAGTTCAGCTCGCGAGGTGCAATTGCCCATGGTTTCTCCAACAAACATAAGTCCGATATAGGGCCGTAGCGAATGAGTAAAGCTTAAACCTCCAGAGAACACGATATTACTATTTTTCTTTTTCTTTTTTATTTTAAACGTAACACGTTTAGCGCGCATGTTCAGTAGAAACGCGTCTTTGAATATGAAAGATGAGGGTATAACAACGCGCTAAAATATGTTATGATTAAATAATCTTTACAACTGCAACAGCCTCCAAGTATTCAGTGTTTGTATTTTTTTTATCGTAAAAGAGCCTCTCGAGCTATGCCAATATACCAGGAAGTATATTGCAAAGACACCTAGAGAATGCAAGGAAATCTTAAAGGCGCACTGATACATCAAAATCATATTTGTTTATTATCCGATATGATCGAAAACGATGCCTGGACATTACCCTCAAAATTCGAAATTTGGGAACTCAGTATTTGTGAAGTAAACAAAAAAATATATGCAAAAGCAGAATATAAAGTTTCAGCGCATTCCGCGCCAGTCCAGTGACGTCAGATCTTGTGTCGCCCTGCAACTCGAGTTTCTCTCACGCCTCCGTGTCGTGTTCGTCCGCGTCACGCGACCAACCGCTCCGTGCGTGCCGCCTATGGCTGTGAGCATACGACGCTTCACTTTCAAGTTCGAAGTTATTTTAGGGCTGTTTCAGCGATCTCAAATCCTTTGAAACGTTGCGAGGTCGAAGAGAACGCGCAGTGGACTTTTGTGAGTGACGCGAGGGGCCCCGTCCCGCTGGTTCTTCGTGAATGGCTGCCCCGGCGGAGTCACAACAGAAACTATGGTACAAAGACACCGAACCTAGTTGTTTTGACCGTTTGAAGATTTCCTTCTCGAACTCTGAGAGGTCGTCGCGCACCTAAAATAGAGAACTTCGTCCGATTCCACAATTCACGGATCATCATCAGTACTACCTGCGTCGAGCGCCGCCATGTTTTCCGAGGGAGGATAAAAAGCCAGGAGGCTCTGGACTCTGATTTTCGGTCTTTTAAAAGGGGGGCCGTAGCGGGTTCGCAATTGCGACAAAATATTTCACGAATTCCGTTATTAAATATTATAAAAGCGTCACTTACAAAATTTTTAAATTTCATCTTCGATTACGTCACAAATAAAAAGGAGCGAGGAGGTGAGGAGCAGGAGTTTTTGACAACAAAAGCAAATACGTTTGGGGTGTCAGTGCGGCTTTATAAGCTTACTTACACAGAGTATGATGATCCTGAAATTTTTTTTCGAAATATCGTTTTGCTTAGAATTAGTCCATGAGTAAGGAGGATTTGCGGCAAATTAGAAAGTCAAATATGGTGGAAATCTGAGCCTGTTAAAACCACGGCGCTCAGAAAGGTGGGAAACGAGAGGAGAGAAACATAACATAGCTGTCCAGAGCTGGTCCGCTTAAGTGTGTTTCTTTTCTCCATCTTTAAATATTTGGAGACTTACAGATTCATGACGATGCGAAAATGGCCGATCTTCCTACGGGCAAATAGACGTAATAGTGAGAGGTTCCACTCTAGACGAGCAGCCGGATTGTTTGGGTGTCTTCCGCGCAGTGGACGAAGTAGGTATGGTCCATAAGTTAGAGATATTGATCCGGATGAGTGGAAGTTCCTGAGCTTCGTAGCTCTTGTTTTTATCCCATTCCCACGTAGTCTTGTGGACTGCTGGCAAGTAGGGATTGAACCGGTGCAAAACGTCGTGAAATACAGGCCCACCAGCGTCAGGTTGTGCGAAGGCTTATGCATCTCCTCTTTTGTACTTCTCTAAAGTTTTCATTTCTTTTTTTATTTTAAATTCATTTGAGGCCCTTTTTAGTGCATTATTTATTATAAACAGCTGAGCAAAGCGGTTGACTCACGTGACATATCAGTACCAAAAGAGCAAACAAACAAAACAAAAAAGCGTTTCCAAAGGCAGATCGCAGACGTTCTTGCCCGTAAAAGGGCATTGACGGTTATAATTAAAGTGAGGAAACAACGGTTAACTGTTGGGTAGGTTTAGTTTTATTTTTGTAATTTTGACAAATCGAGAAATATATTTAAACTGGCGATATATTATGTTATAATAGAGGCTGGTGGTATAGATAGCATTCTGACACAGATGATGATCAACACGTTGACTCAAACAAATACTGCTCGCAAAATCTTGAAAAGATATGAATCTTTAAATTTGGCGCGCACCTTTTTTCATTATATATCCGCTGACTGTCGTTCTAATTACTGTATCATCCAGAACCGGGAGCCTACTATACATGCATGCGGAACCATTCAAGCTTTACCATTGTGCGGGTCATTCATCTATCCCAGAGTCCGCGGATAGGCGATAAGATCGCAGCTTCCAGACAACCATTTTGTTGTGCTTCTGTCGGCGCATTGCGCGGGGAAGGTCCAGGGAACGGCGACCAAGTTGCGACCGCCGTCTAACGACCAGGCAGATGCAGCCAGACACGCCGCCGTCCCAGCGCACAACGGGACTTGGGCGGCTTGGCGTCAGCCCGTCGATGCATTTAGGAAAACATGGGGAAGGGAGCGGAAAAGAGGCGCCGGAAAGGAAACGGTGAAAGCTGCGGAGAAGCCAACTTTTGTCTCGTTTAAAGGTTTTCTTCGCCGGTCGTCCCGAGGCTGGGAGGGTGCGAAAATCCGCGCTCGCTGCCGCTCTCTATCGATTGCAGAAGCGCGGCGTTTGCCAATGTTTTTTTTCGTTTTTTTCTTGCAGGGGTGCGTGTGTTCCATTCTTTCCAGGGGACGGGAGGGAGAGAGCGGCTGAACAAAGAGAGGTGGAGGGAACGTGAGGGATGGGGAGGGAAGAGATCGCCCTGCGCCTAGATTTCAGGAGCGTCTGCATCTTCCCTTCCACAGGACGGGGGAAGAAAGAGAGCGAGGGATGATGAGAGAGATGAAGGGTGTACTTTTGTCGTTTTTGGGCTGTGTTCGTACTGTGCCTGCTTAGGGGTACGGCAATAGAAAGAGGCTCCGCCTTACTTTTCAGTTTTTTCTTTTTTGCTCGGTATTTGGGATGGGGTGCGAGAGATGGGGAAAGACAGCCGGGAAGAAGGTAACGAAAGAGTGAGATCGAGGGAGAAAATCTAAAGGACAAGGGCGGAGGAAGGTACGTTGCTTGTTGGATCTCGTTGTAGCGCCGGCGAAATTTGCTGAAAAGCGGTCGCCTTGGGTTGTTGAAGCAGGGAGGACCGGAGGGGATGTTTCAAGGGTCATCCACTCATCCTTTTCATCGGTGCCGCAATATTTTTGACCCTTCTTGTTATTTTTTTACGGCTTTCTTTTTTACCAAACATTACAACTATGCCTCTTGGTCTTCAGGGTTTAAGGCGGTTAGTCTTTTTTTATCGTTCTAGATTAAATCTAGAACATATCTCTCGGATTTCAGGAAGAACAGGTGAATACTTGGGACTACACAAGTTATCCATAGATGCATTTCGCGTAAAATAGCGTAGTTTCAAGTTTTGCTATTTGAATGCTTAGTACGCCAAGACATATCGTTTGTTAATACTTTATGACAAAAATGAGCCAGATACCCCATGTGATGCGCGATAAATGGCGACGAAATGATATACCAAAAATATGTGTAAGAAGCAGTCGGATACGTTACCGAATGTAGAAACACAGAGACGGACAAGTGTCGTGTTTAACTTTTCAATAAATTATAATTCAGACAATCTGCTCGCTTTCTAAACATAAGCATTGTGAGTTGACTTACGAAATGTGAGCTCAATAAAACCGTAGCCTCGTATGCACTGCACATTATCACAGTTCATAGCTTCACAACCAGAGGGACTTTGCGAAGCGCGTAACCCGTTGGAAACTGCTTTCCTTCAGGAACGTGAAACTCTTCTCAGTGCGAGATGTGATGTGGGAAGTTTCGTTCATTCATTAATCCTAGAGTATTTTCAATAGAATACTATACGCATAGATTTTTCGTGAAAATATAGTTTTCACCTTCGGCGATTAAGATCTGCTCGAGTTCCCCTCGATTGGTCAGCTGCAGAGCAAGCTACTGTACAACAGGTGTCCGGAACATCCATTTCCGTTGTTGTTCCGCTACTGGAGTAGAGACCAAACGGCCACGCGTTCGAGGCACCGGCATTCCGCCCATTTAGGCAAATGCTTTTGTTGATAGATTTTAGTTTTCTTATCACGCCATACCTAAACTTTGTGAAGGCAAGTGCATCCAACACCATAGGCTTGCCATTTATAAACTAGAGGGTTGTTCTGGTTTTTCCTAATGCATTACTCTACCCGATACGGTATGTACCCTGTGGATTAAATGCGAAGAAATTAATAATATTGATAACGAACATTCAACGCAATGCTCTAAACGAATAAAAAATACAACCATACAAAATAAAAACAAAAACAAAAAAAAAAACACAATACTTAGGGCAAGAAACTACGATACACAAGTTACCACCTAGCTTGGATCTATGCAGCTAGCTTGATTCTGATCATCCGGGGGCTTCGTTTCGGATCGATGCCTGTGACCGATATGTTTCTGATACCAATGTATCGTGAGCATATCACAGCCGCCTTAAATTCCCAGTCTTTCGCCCGCGTAATGTTAGGACTACCTGACCATTGCTGCCAGGCGGAGACTTGAGCACATCTTCACCTGGGAATCTCTTAGCCGGCAGTGACGTGCCTATAACCCTGGTCCTCGTCCTGCGTTCCCCCGATGCGTCAATCATGTGTACAGCAATGCGGCGCTGTTGCAAGACCACCCCACAACCAGCCGTAGCAAAAACAAAAGAAAGCATCAACACTCGCAACATTACCTCCTCAACGTCGCCCTGAAGCTGCACTTGAACCTTCATCGCCGTTTTCTCTTTATTTTTTTCTAATTTGTACCATACCATTTCTTCAACGTTAGATGCTGTGCCGCAGGCCTTCATGGTATAGGAGATTAAGAAGAGACAAAAAAAATGCATAGCAAGCTTGTTTTGAGAGAAAGCGATGACACTTTGACAGTTCCATCTTGATAAAGTTTAACCGGATGCCTGAAAAATAACTCATTTTGTGTCCTTTTTAAAAACAACTCTTCTCTGAAACCAACATCTCAAGCTCCTCCTTCAAAAAAAAAAAAAACTCCTTCTGCAGTACATCTTTGGCAGATAAAACGTTTTAGTGAATTAGTGGGTAAAAGTGTAATGAGCGATGTCATAAGAAGTAGTTTTGATGGAATAATTTTAGATACTAGTAATGTAATATCGTACTTTTTTTGCGTGGAATATTGCAATTGCCCTTCCTGTATAACGCAAAAGCCTACATAACATATCAGTTAAAACAAAAAGCTCGAAATCTTTAATTGGAAGCAAATTTTCCCCCATGCTCAGAGAAGAATATCCTCCTCCTTATCCGTACCCTCTCCTCCTCCCTCCTCATCTACTCCTCTCCTGATACTCCCCTACTCCTCTCCTCCCTCCTCCCCAACCTCATCCTCCTCTCCCTCCTCCTCCTCCCTCCCATGCGGTTCATTATGAAAACCGTCCCATAATGCAACGCGCGCGTCACCACGGCTGCATTATGGGACGTTTCCCATAATGCACCGCGCGGTTACGGCAACGGCGATGCCGACGCCGACGCCGCTCAAGCCGGAAACGGGCGCCTAAAGGCTGCGATCTAAAATATCGGGAGCTCGAACGGAATTCTTCCACTCAAATTGAAAATCAGCCACCATTCTAAATGTTTGCAGCCGTCTGGAAACAATTAAAAAAAAAGTTACAGTCCAGAGCTGATGTGTTGCATGCGCTTTGCTATCCTCTCGCTAAGCATATGAGAGATTGAAACGATTTCATAACATCGTTACGTAGACACAATTGTATTGGTTGTCAAGGTCGTTTAACCATTTTTCTTCTTTGTTTCGCAATGAAGTGCGTGCATGGCGAACTTTTCTCGGATAGTATGCAATGATTGCGAGAGTGTAATCGTAAGATAGTGATGCCGAAAAAAAATATTTTTTACGCGCTCACTGTTTTTTGTTTTTAAGACGCCTTTCTGTTTATTGATAGTTTCTTTATCGAATAGTTTCTGAATACAGAGGCTACTTCCTTATTTATTGCTTTAGTAATGAGGGAGAATCGCAAGAAAAATAAGCATGCTCATGAACGCTGTGTTTTGTAACGCCCTCTTTCGAGCATCAATTCGCACCCCTATTTCGTAACGAATAGAAATGTTATTCGTGCAAACAGGGCAGTCGAAATATATTACGAGACTGGTGGCACAATGAAAAGTACAAGGCTTCCCGTTACGCAAGTTTAAATAAAGACGCTTCCATTTTTTTTTCGCCATGTTTGTCAAAGCTGAACGAAGAGCTCTCGTAAGCAAAATTGGGTATTCTCGAATACAGATGACATTTTTCCCCTTGCTGGTCCAGTAATTTTTTTTAAGTCCATAAGGTCTCATTTGCTGCTACAGTGTGAAGCTGTCAAAAAACGCCATGTTAGTGACGTGACACCACAGAACCCAACCAGACGCGTCGTCAACGCCTCCTAGATAAGAAAGCCTAAGTGGTTTCGTGCTTTACTAAACAAGGTCACCGTAGGGCGAAGATTAGACCCGAGTGCAGCGTCATCATTCGGCGGGAGCACGTGTCCAATCAGCGATACTCCTACCCGAACACTTACGTCGTAGTCGTGTCTACGCTTCGCCCTACGGCGACCTCCTTTATTGACGCGGGAAAGCACTTAGGCTTTCTTATCTGGGAGGCGCTTCCCTGGTTCGCCTCATTTTTCGAGACGATCGTAGTGTCGTGCGAGACACGGGACCAAGCGAGTGGCTTCCTTGGCACGAGTCCTCGAGGAAACCGAGCGTGGTGTTGATTTACGCTCACGCGTGCTTGCCTGTATAAACACTGCCATAGCCTCCTCTATGCTCACAAAGCCTGGCAGTTCGACAACGGCGCCATAGATTACCCGGTCCCAGATTTGGAGTGCGAGGATCTGGCAGCACAGAGAATTTCTCGGGGAGCCTGTAGTCAGCGCACAGGTTTTGGAACAGCGAGGACTCGAAACATGCTTTTCAAACCCGACGAGAAAAGAAGCGGCAGCCCGAGGAACGCGAGAAGCACGAGAAGCACGAGCGGACATTCCATCGCTCGGTACAAGTGTGTTTCGGCGTCTCGCCGCAGCGGGGCGCCCGTTACATGACTCTTGTCTGCCGTGGCGATCTGCCAGGTTTTGTCAGTACAGAAGGGGCTATGGCACTGCGCAGAACCTTTCACAACTTTTGAGATGCAGTGTACGGTCTCCTTACACACTACGATGGCTGGGTATGTTGCGCGCATGCTGGCGGCGAACTTGTGCTATGTACGTGACACACTCTTTCACGCTTACGGTTCTTGTATACCATGAGTTTCTCTGCAGATCGTACAGTCAACGCTCTACCGATCAAGATGGTGTAGACGCTTTGCAAACACGCCAGGTGACGGACACCATTGATGACCTTCTCTTGTCTAATCGAGACACTGAGCCATTGCAGCAGGCTTTGACGAGCTTCCGCAATGGCCAATGCTGGGGAGGACAGAGTTGGATGTAATATGAAAAAACACGTCTGGCTGCGATAATGATGAAGCGGAGTGATAGAAAAAGAGGCAACAAAACCTGAAAGCCGGTTATGGCGGCGCCCATGCACAGCTTTGGCAAAGCGTGTATTCTGTAAGAACGTATACAATTCACTTAATAATCATGAACGTTATGTACTCATTATACATACAAAATAAAACAAATAATGACAAAAGAGGGTTCACTTAACGTATGACGAATCCCTGTTTGCGACCATCGCTAAGGTAGAAAGCTGCGCAATACATTTGAAAGTGAATATCAGAAATACATATTGTACCCTCAGTATCAGCTCCAATTACATATAAAAGCAATGCCGGCGTCCAATGTGAATGAAGCAGTTGTACCAAAATCACAAATAAGGAAAAGACCTGATACCATCAAAACCAGCTAAAGAATGCTCGCATAATTTAGTTTCAACGAGTCAGTTACGCAACACGCACTTCATTTGCGGTAATATCAACAAACTGACTTTAGCGGTAATTAAAACTAATCGCTGTACGCGTTTTAGGAACTTAAAGCAATAGTCACTTTTGGGTAGTATCGCGATACTGTAATTCGATGCTTTTCTCGGTAACTTTTACCTGTAACTCGATACATTTTTTATGAAACTGTAACGATAACGTAACTACTTTTTGAAAAAGTCACTAAGAGTATGTGCAAAGATACAGAAAATTTCCGCAAAAAAAAAGACCATATTTTGTGAAACACTACAGCGGGTTCGACCATGCGCTAAGTTTGGTCCCCACATTATACGCGACAAAATAAAACAAGAACTTAAAACTTTTTTGTGCGAGCAAAGTGCCGGCGCAGAGGGTACATATTTTTCTACTAAATTTTTTCCTTTTTCATCGCGCAGAAGAGCGCATTTAGCATCACTTCCAGTATGGGTGAAAATCATTAATTAGGCGCCGCCACACCATTATAATGCATTAAGTATATAAGCCAAACCGTCACTCATTCTCCTTTTGTCTCCCTCTATGTCTTTACTATTTGGAGTTTGAAATGTTTTATTATTTTTAGTATTTATACCGGATATTGCCTACAAAGTGGCAGGGGAGGAGAGTAAGCAAAAAAGGTCAAAACCTCTGAAAAAGATGAAATTAGATAGATGTCTGAAATCTGTGCTGTCGTCTAGCACACCCATTCAGCGCATTTTTATCCTGGGGCGGAGCATTAAAACTGGAAAGTTAAGTGATGATAACCTTGAAAAGCAGTTGCTCATGCGTTACAACATCAAGCGTAATGGTGCTATTTGGACAAACAAAAGTTTTACCTTTTTTCTTAAAAACAAAGTTGTCTGTTCAAATAAATCCTGGTTCCCTGAAGCCGGTGCGGCATCAATCGCCAGGGGCGGTGATGAATCTGAACGGCTGAATAATGAGGCACCAATATATTTCTGTGATCTTTGTAATGATAATTCTGGGCTCTAATCGGCTCTTCTTCCTTGTCTCTTCGAGGCGAGACCCGGTACTGGGTTTCCAACGCGTCTCCTTCGGTAAGGGCAGCCACCTCCTCGACAACTACCCAGACATCAACTTAACCCGGCTTTTTACGTTTCTCCTTTTTTTTCTTCCTCACTGATTAGAAATGTATATCTTAAGAGAGGTGCGGTCTACACCCCATAGAAAGGAGTAGGAATTCCTTTTCTACCGAATGGAAAAGATGAATCAAGGGACGGCTTCCTCTATTCTGGCTTCACATCGGCCTTTTAGTGTACTTAGAAGTTTCGTTGAGACCACGTTCTGACCATTCAGTGGATTTCTCCTTAAGCCGTAGCTTCGCCGAATGCCTATTATTTAACACCCCAATGCATTACGCTTTAAGAAGAAGCCTTTAAAACATTTCATTGTTGTCATGGCACATTTTTGTCGAACTCATATTTGACAGTCACTAGAAGATATTCTGCTCTGTATGGCTCCCATGCAAACGAACGGTTTAAGTAATAGCCCAAACTGCTAGTGAAAAAAGCGAGATAAATCAGAGATCAACATCAATATTGAGGTATCCTAAAGAATACCTTTCGCGAAAAGTTTATTTCTTCATGTTTCCGTTGACGGAATTGTTTACGTCATCGGCAGATAGGAAATTTCAAATAGCACATAAAAATGTAAAAACCCAACTAATATTACTAACAAGCTGCACTAAAGTATATATCTGTCTTGAGGCCGCTGACCGCGTTTTCTACAATACTGCAAAACGAACGTGTTAAGTTCTGCCGCGTAAGTGCCACAAACAGCTGGGCCACCTTTCGAGTAATGTATAGTACATTATACTTTATGGGTTGCAGTTCAGAGGTGAAGCAAAGGCAGCCTGTAGTTAATGGTCATAATGCGTCTTCAGAGTTCCAGCGTAGCTGTCAGAACAAAAGCTCTTTAAAAACCTTACTAAGTGCCCGGTCATATAAAGTGCAGAGTCTCGCGAAACGAGCAAACAAACCATCATGAAATGCCTCATATTCCAGGGTTTGTGTACCGCTAAACCAAGGCCAATTAAAACGAAGGAGTAACGCAAACAACGTATATAAACCTCAAAGGGAGAAAGGACATACGCAGAGACCCCCACCAAACTAAAGTTTAAAAGATGTGCAACAAGGACAGCAAACCCTAAATCGAAAGACTCGCGAATGAAGAAACTTAACGGAGGACGCTCCGATCGCCGTCGCCGCAACACCCGCCATCACGAGCACCGATTATCCCAAGCCCCTCGTTATCATAACGACGCCCAGCCTTACAAATCGATATCATTAGCGTCCGAGAGAGTTCGCCTGAATTTTCCCCATCTTCCAACCTTCTAACCATAAACAAAAACACCTTCCAAAGCATCTGAGGGTACCTCCATCGTTAAAACAGAGAATTATTTTGAGACTGTCTTCCCGTCAAAGCAGCCGACCTGGAACCGTTCACTCTGGACTTCGATGCCCAAGCAGAAGAACGTAAAATCTTCTTGGTGACTGGCCGAGGATCGGTGACGGGCACCAGGACGTCACCTGTGTCGGACGCACGGGCGATTCACAAGCTTGCTGCGTCTTTTGTAGAGTTTTGAAAGGACTCATTTGATCGTACAATAAAAAAAAAAAAAAACATTGGAGCTTTTGATACCCGATTGCTGGTGAACTTCAAGGCCTTTTTCTTCTCTGCCTTTTGACGTGTATACATATTGGCCGCTTTTTCCCCTTAGTCGGCTCCCGTTTTTCTGGCTGGGTCTGACTTCTTTGTGGTCACGGGAATCGGTAGATCGTTGTTAGGCCTTCAAGCGCTTTTCCCCGGACGGGCTCCTTACCAACGGAACCCGGGGCGGTGGCCATCAGTATGAGGCTCGCTTGGCTGGAGCCGAAGAGACGCTGCCACCGTCGCTCACTTCTCGAACGGTTTGAGCAGACTTGGCCAGACGAGGAAGAGGCATTTGTGACCCCGCACTTTGACCGGTCGCCTCTGACGTCTTCCGATTTTTGTTTTCTCGCCTGACGTCGCCTATTCCGTGAGCTGGAACGATGGCACTGCCGGCTCGGAACCGAAGATAATATACGGCTCGAACTCCGAACGTCTCTCGAGTGATCGCTGAGGCGAAAGAAAGTATATGGAGTAAAGAGCATAAGAAAAAAAAAAGGAATTTGCTCGCGGCTTAATTTATTTTTTCGTCTGCAATGTTTGCGCGCGCAGCTTTTTTTTTGTAAGTTGTCAATTTAATGTTAGACATTGGGAGGGCTGCCGTGCCAAGGCAGTGAGTTATCCTCGCCACCCATTTGTTCCGGCCGGGTGCATAAGCAAATGTCCACGTTGCAGTTTTTCGAACCAAGTTTAAGAATCAACAGTGCGTTTAGGTGTATAGCACGTCAGCTCATGCTAAAGAGCTGTAAAATCATAACGCGATCTCTTACTGCGATTCGGGTGCTGCGTCGCTAGAAGCAGCTCCCAAAAGTACCACTTCGATACGAATGTACTTTCCAACAGAGCACCAGAGTTTAGTGTGAAGCCTACTTTGGCAGTTTATAAAACATCACGCTGGAAACGAATTTTAAAGACTACAAATGCCTTCTATATGTTCTCTTTCTCTAAGACTTACTAAAATTCATATTACGCTTAGCGAAACTTGTTAGAGCCAAACGCAAAGCGGGAACATGTGCGAGCAATTAGGCGTGCATACTTCGTTCGCAGCATCATTTGGATTCGGCACTTCGGCGAGACAGGTTCTTACAGAGCAAACTGAAATAATGTGCCAGAATCCACTTTGCATCGCGCACCGTAGACCAGCAATGCTCCATGTTGGAAAAAAAGGCAAAACAACAAATATTCTTAAGAATTGGTAGTGGTGTACGACGGTGCAATTGAGCAAGTGCCTACCAAGCTCTGTGGAAACAAAACTATATTTAAAAAATACTGACACAAACTTGTAGTGCCTATTGTTTGCCTAAATATATAACTACCGGGTATAAAGACCTCAAAACACCAGTTGTTTGCTGTAAAATACGAGAAAAAATGTTTTAAATTGATTTAGACATTTCACAAATGTCAACTAGCGGATGCCTGTGAAGCTTCTTTGGAGGGTCATGAATTCATTCGTCCCGCAAGAGCAGCGCCGTGCTGCGAGAGTACAATGTACGAGTGCATACGTGTCAGGCCTGCATGCGAGCGCGAGAGATTGGCGGAGGATGGCCTCCATTTAGTAGGCCACGTTGGGCTACGCCGGCAAACTTCGTTGAGCCGTTCCGGTGTTGACAGAAGAGGACGGCGGGGCGGCCGTCTCCTTCGAACAGTTTGTTTGCTCTGTAGGATGGATTAATGTTCGCGCACATTCTGTGTGCTAACGACGTTCGAGACGCCATGCTATTGTCCAACAAAGGGCTTGGGCAGCACCGTTGTGTATTGACTATCGCGAGACGCCCCAGCTCCGGTCCACCAGCGAAGGAAGACCAACAGCCTAAGCTGTCCGTACCGCTTGTCCGTTCTGTCCACTGCTGGCGCAGCGATCATTTTTGGGGCAAGGTCTCTTATCAATAAAAGGTGCGCGAAAGCGCTTAGTAGTATACGTGAAACCACCAACAACGCGTCTTGACCGAATAACCGAATCGCTTGACTGTGATCTCCCTGAAAACAAGCCTGCGTCGATGACTGATGTCGGTGCCGGAGCAAGAACATTTGTGTTGACGTAATAGTCTATGCAAAAGTTCGCATGTGGCCCGCAGCGCGAGTACACGGCGAACGAGGTGGAACGATGGGATCGAGGAGATGTGCGGTGGTGCGGTCGTTCAGTCGTTCTGTCTTGGGGAACTCCGACCTACGAGATGGTAACGCGTTGACGCCACCCAGCGGCAAATCTCATAACTACGGTATAGTTGGCCCTTCCAGGGTCGGTGACGTCGCGGAAGCAACGGATATCCCAAGAAGCATCGCGCTTTCGTATGACTGAGTTTGTAACGTTCGCTAAATGCCGACGGTTAGAAGGGAATATATAGCCATCCGCTAGAAACACACGCGAGTCATTAATACGGCTATTGGAGTATTTCTTCTTTTATGTTTCGCGTACATTTGAAGTCTCGATTCAATTTTACTCGTAAGGCTCTCTCCGGTCTCATGGGTAAATGTAATTGTGTTGTGCGTATGTTTTGACAGTCGGAAGTTCGTCAGCCTCAATAGGTTTCTAGTGTCTCAGCTGTAGATGATAAATTTAGCTATAGCAGTACCACTGTTAGCCTGGGGTCTTTAACATGCATGATGCAGTAGTGATACATGACTGCACGCCGGTACGATGCTCATCCAGATTGAAACGGTCAGGTATGGGGAACGCACCCACCGCTTATACTCTTTGTGCACAGTATCAGGAGTTGATTGTAATTCTTTTGGTTGGGTTGTGTTTTTGTTTAGGGCATGGGTCGGCAGCCCTTTTGCTGCGTCGTGCCAAATCGCTCCAAACAGAGTTGAGCGGGACGGATAACGAACCGGGGCAGGCGGGGGGGGGGCGGGGGGGGGCAGCAGCTTTGAACATCGAACGATATTGCTCGCAGTGAATTGCTCTGCCCTTGCGCTGCACGGTGTTTCCGGCGAGGCTCTTGGTAACCAGGTTCCGCCTCCATCGTTTTAAAGTAAGACAGTCATCATTCCGACATGGAAAGGCGCAGATAAACTAAAAGCCGCCAGGCCAATTGCTACATTAGTTATAATGGCTTACATATATTTGTGCTAAAAATCGTGACCAGTCGCTCGGATATAGAATGTCCATTAGTAACTTTATACTATGTGTGCTACAGAAACTGCTGAAAAGGACAATGTACTAAGCTGTGATTTTTGAACAGTTTATGCTGGATAGGATTACCTCAATTATTGTTTCTCAACGAAACACTTTGGTACACAACAGCTGCGGATAGGTGACACATACAGTGAGCGTACATAGACTAATAACACTCTGGTGTGCTGTTTCATAATTAATGCGTCCGATTACTTTAAGTTTTGTATCCAGCCGTATTTCGCAATATAATCCTCAATAGTATGTGTGTGTTTGCGTAGAAAGAGCGGGGGGGGGGGGCTCTCTGGTAGCGTGCCAGGGACTCAATTATACGGCTCCGCTGCCGATATCCAGGAAACAGACCGCCGGTTGCTGACTTCTGGTTTGGGATGAGATGTTCTCATAAGGCGAGTATAATGTGACACCCCGCAATATGAATATTAATAGCTGCATCAAATTTACAGTCAACCTGTGACGCAGTCATATAAGCATCAAATCGTAAAAAAGCTAAATGGCAAACGGTCAGTACATACAGCAAAACCGGATATTCACTGCTCTGGATATTTGAACATACCAGAAATCTACGACAAACGGCGTGCTCGAGCTGCATATGGGCGAGTAGACGTTCCTAGGTGTACCATCCAATATTTCCGGTCCAGTTCATTTCCTTCTTTCCCGCCCCCTTATAGTTTTATAAATCACCACTTGGCACAAAACAGTGGAGCTTCTGCTCTTTTAGCGTAAGAGATAGACCTCAATATTCACGAACAGACGCAGGAAATGTCTATCGACGCGTCCATCAGAGTACGCTACGATTGCAGCCAGGAGGCCAACGGTGCAAAGCGCCATCGGCGAACATACAAATGTACCAACGAGAAAACGACAACGAAAAGGCTCAGACGGGAAAAAGAATATTTGAGTAGAAAAAAGGGCGTGCCATCTAAAAAAAAACACGCAAGAAACACTACGTCAGATTCGAGCCAAAACAAGACGGAGAAGGCCAATCTATTCGCCAACGCTATCGTTGTCCTGCACTCCGCATCCCCCCCCCCCCCCCTTTTATGTTTTTTTGTTGGTTCACTTCTTCCTTTCTTTTGTAGCATTTTCAACCTCCACCTATCTGTCTCTCTTTCCGGGCTATCGCTTTTTCCTCGGGCCCCGATATAGCTTCGATTCGCTGTCGCTTGCCGTTCGCTGGGGGCGACGGCGTATCCAGCGCTTTTAGGCCGCGAAGGTTCATTTGTACTGAGGCTTCTGCGCCGGGATTGCATTAGGGATCTCGCGTCTCCCTTCTCCCCTTTCTGCTCCTCCTCGGCACAGCTCTCCCGCTTCGCCGAAATCGTTCTCCGCTTGGCGATAACCCAATTTGAGACGAAGAAAAGTTCCCTCCAGCGGACCGGCAAGGAGGCGGCCTGAAACGTAGCTGAGAAACTGGGAGCCCATATAATGTCGGAGCATAAAAGAGACAACACTTTGAGGAAGAAAGGAAAACCTCCAACTCTACGGCAATAATAAAGTCAACGAGACAAACGTAAGAAACAAAAGAGGGCAAAAAGTTCAGGTCCGTCCTTATCCTCTTACCAAACAAAAACCTTCGCTTGAGCTGAAATACCTCAGTTTGCTTTCTTGAGCCTCGTCATATCTGTGTGTTTTTGTATGAAGAGGAGCACAACGGATTTGGGCTCCAAGTCACAGGGGAAAGGTGTGCTGCTCGATTGTCACCGCGATTGATTTTTATTCTTCATCCCATTTTGTTTACGACGAACGTCGTAATGCGAAGTAGAATTGCATTTTCAAGAATACACGTTCCGTTGCCGGCGTCTCGAGTGGGTCTCCCTGAGTTCGAGGAAGGAAAATATGGTGTGCGAAAAGAAACGAGAAGGCGTGCTTTCGCGAGAAAGCGGGTTAGCTTTTGTTTGCGCGAGAGCACGGGAACAATTTTAGCATTACGTGAAAAGAATACAGATGATTTCAATCCGAATGTGAGCCTGGCCTCTGGAAGCTGTAAATTTTATAGTACAAAAAACGCGCTCAACGGAAGTGCAGCCGTCATCGATGGTACCAAGAAGCGAGAGATTTTTTTTAATGAATTCATGCATATTACGTGATATTATCCGGAAACACGGAAGGTGGATGTACGCGTGACAGAGCGTGAGAGTGCGCTGTGCACACCATGAAGAAAGCGCGTGGGTATCATCCACTACCAG
This sequence comes from Ixodes ricinus, assembly GCA_037355805.1. Classification (NCBI taxonomy): domain Eukaryota; kingdom Metazoa; phylum Arthropoda; class Arachnida; order Ixodida; family Ixodidae; genus Ixodes; species Ixodes ricinus. Next base: position 133,372 of record JAZHYW010065569.1, read on the forward strand.
AGAGCTTGGATTACGGCCGTGCTCCAACTTATCTCGTTTTTAACAAGCAAACGGTTTAAATAAATACTCATCTTCTCTAGTTACGAAAGCAGTAACTGTCCCATAAATGGAGGAAGGCGTTGTCGGTTCCTGTTGTATATATGTGTAGCAGCGGAAAACGGCACCTAAATTCCATTGGCAGGGCTAAACGCACCAACATTCCCATTGACTGCGACGTTTCATGTGGCTCCATAGCAACCGCGTAATCATTGCTAAGGAGCCAAGAGAACTGCTGGCGGAACAGCGGGAGGGCGGGGAGTCTGGGTACGCGCTGGCCTGACGTTAGGCCTGCCGTTTGGCCTAACGTTACGCTTTGAGGACTAACGTCGTCAACCGGTACCCGCAGCTAAGCCGGTGATGATGATAATAGGACACATGGTTTTAGCACGCGCCGCAGTGATCTCTGTGACAATTGCTTGGTCGCGCTTCCTGTCTGTTGCGAGAAGGGCCACCGGACGGCCATCTTGCACGCGGCGAAATCGCGTTTTTGCTAGCATTGCAGAGGCTGGCGGCTGCGTGCTGAAGACACGTTTTCTACGCGTTCGTCGTCCTTCGCCGAAGTTTTTTAAGATCATGTGTAAATGTTGAGACTTGCCGCTGAGAACGCGTTAAAATATTTCCGAAACCGCAGTGCTGCAGGAAAGAGGCGCAAATCGTCGAAAGCAAGTTTCGCCGGTCTCGCGGCGTGATCAAAGCTTCCTGGCACGCCGAAGCGCTGCGTCGCTTTGCCTTCCCAAGCTTGATACCGATCAAGGAACCGACTCAGCGGCAAAGTGTTGAAGGTTTGTCACGCGAAAATATATTCGCATCATGTATTAGCCACGGAGTTCTGGATCATCCTAGCTGTGCCGGCGAGTTGCTATCAATGAAGTGGGAAAATAATCTGTATGGTTACTCTGATGCACGATTAACCATGGCTATGTTACAAATCTACTCTAATGGATTACATAGCAGCACAAATAGAGCAACACTGTGGAGCAAGGATGGTTTATGAAGGCAAAAGTACAAGATAGCGAGACTGAAAATCTTACAGGCGCGGCCCATATGGTCGTGTGAAATCGGTTGACCAATCACAATTAGGCGAGCCGTGCTGAAACTTGATGTCACGGGCAATTTTCGATAGTGAGCCAGACCACTCATCAGTGTTGAGGAGCTGTTGCGCGGTATTTTGTAAAACCGTCTGACAACGAAAAATAAGACGCCCGTTTCACCCCACTTCGATCAGCACTGGACGCTAGATCAAGCTTGTTTCGAAACTGCGAGTGCCGCAAGTTACAGATACACTCGTCAGAGTAATATAAAACGCTGCTCCAGAGGCACATACGGCTTCACGTACATTCCACTCACAAAACACATCGACACAGCGTCGAATCTTGATCAGTATCCAAGCGTGGGAAGGCACAGAGACGCAGCACTTCGGCGCGCCAAGGAAGCATTGATCACGCCGTGAAAGAGGCGAAACTTGCTTCCGAGGAGCTGTGCCTTTTCCTGCGGCACTAGGCTTTCGTAAGAATTTGAACGCGTTCTCAACGGCAAGGCTTAACGCTTACTACAGGGTCTTAAAAACGTTTTTCGGTGAATGACGACTACCGAGTAGAAGAGCATCAGCAGGCTGCCGCCAGGCTCTTCAACGCTACAAAAGCGCGATTTCGCCGCATGCAAGATGGCCGTCCGGTGGCCTTACTGGACCAAGCGCGGCGCCGAGCTTCGCACTCCCACCGCTGCCTCAACCAGCGGCGCAGCAGCCATCAGGAGGCCAGGGCGGTCTGCGGGGCTCGCCGCCGCACTCCCTGCCGGCGCTGCGGCCACTTCTGCTCCACTCGGCGCCGAGAAACATGGCGACTGTCTGAAGCACCTATATGTCGGCGGTCGCATCTGCGGCAGTAGCTAATCGCAGCCCTCCACGCCAGTACACCGTAGACGAACTGAGGGAGCTGAAGAGCGCAGAAAAACGAGCGAAGCGGCGGGCAGCGAAAGCTACCAACGTTGTCAAGTCTCCGAATACACGGCGGGCCGAACGAGCTGCGGCGCGACGCGCTAGGAGACAGAACTTAATGCTTTCGCATTGACAACTCAGAAGAAAGGCTTAATTGTATTCAATTTTTTCTTTACTTTGGTAGGCCGAAGGCGCGTGCATAGATGTAGAAGCCACCCAGAAACACACAAACTCGGAAATGTTTAATTAAATGTAAATATACATGGAACGTTATGAAGGGTGTAACTTCCTCTTCAGCTTGATGACATATATTAATTAAAAATATATACATATTAAGTCTTAAACCAGACTTACTGGTCTATATCTACATTTATATAATTTACATCGTATTCTATAAGAAGTGTCATTTTCAAGTCATAAACTATTTTTACACATGGCAGATGAAGTTTTATAATAACTCCCGATCATTTAAGCCCAACGTGGAAATATTTATTTTAAATATTTATTATATCGTCAAATACCGTATTATAAAAAAAGAACATGGTTAAAAATCGCGCACAAAGAGACGAGGACCAACGAGGAAGGAAACACAGAACACAGACAGGCGCGCACTCACAACTCTGGTATATTAAGTGAAGAAAATGAAAGATGAAGCACAAAAAGAAAAATTTTCAATGCTAATGTAATTCACGGCATACGCCTTGTGAGACCATTTCCAGCTTGGTTATTTTTGTTAACAAAATGTTAAATTCGCTAAAATACTGCATCAATCAAACCATTAGAAATATTTCAAAATGCATAAACGAAAACATTGTGAAAACAACTTCGGCCCATTTGTGTCGCCTTTTGCCTTGGAAGCGTACAGCCCAAATGTGTTCCCTCATCTTCGAGCACGTGGTGGGAAGGTTCCCACAGCCTCTGGGGTCGGCTCCGGACGAATCATTATACGTCCCTAAAAGAACTAAAAAAATGCTAAAAAGCAAAAACAAAACAAAAACAAAAAAATTTCGGAATTAAAAACAACACCGCGCGAGCATACGAGGACCAGAAAAAGGAAGTGACACGTAGATGGTTGAGCGTGTTGGTTTCCACTTACGATAAGGAAAGCAGATACATTTAAGACAAACAGACAAAGACAGGCTTTCGATTTTCAACAAAACGGTAGGAGTACGTAAAAGCTGAAACGAGCAAGTCAAAAGGAACTAGAAAGTGATCCTTGCCTGAAAGGGGCCACTAAAGGACTGCTTACACATGCTGAGCCCAACCTCGCTATCTCACACAGCCTCCAGAATTTCCCGAGTAAGCTGGTTCCGCACGACGCTTAAGAACCTCATCACTGCCGGAAGTCTGCTAGGCAACCACAGTCAGTCGCGGCAATGAATGCCCAGATGACCAGACACGGCTGTGGAGACACTGTAAGCGTGCTCTCTTAACCTGTCATTGAGACAGCGGCCCCCTGGCCAACTAGTGCGCCACACACGTCAGAGAGAAAGAATAAACAACCCCCTCAGAACACGAGACGAAGCGATCTCGATGCCTCGTACTGCAAGCCGTGGCCGCCCTCGAAGAAGGGTTAACAGCTCTGCACAACCTGGACAACTTGTCCGGAGCAGAGAATAAAACGTCCACGTCACACCTGCCCGGAATGCGTTTTAGGTTGTGGGTCAAGCCGTGTATGTAGGGAATGAATAGAAACTTTCTTCTTTCCTTTCCCTTTCTGTTGTTGGCCTCTTCTTCACTTGTCATGGGCCTGCTCTTGCTGTCTTTCAGCAAAGACTCGGCAACCGTTGTTAACACGTGGGAGGGAAATCCAGCATCTGCGAGGCGTTCACTTCGGGAAATACTCGGGAAATTCTGGAGGCTGTCGAGATAGCGATGTTGGGTGCAGCATTTGTAAGCTGTCATTCAGTGGCCCTTTCAGGCAAAGAGATGAAATTTCTAGTTCCCTGACTTGCTCGTTTTTAGCACGTACTCTGTACGACTGACTGCCATTTTTTATTATTTTTTCAAAATTTTTTTATTGGTAATGTATCACGTGGGCTGAATTCTCGCTTTTCTTTTGTTCGTGACAACGCAAGTATATATTGCGATTTTGTGTTCAATAAACTCAGTTCTAAGCCAGCGCTGAGTCCGTGTCACTTCTTTGTCTGGTCCTCGTCTTTTTGCTCTGTTTTTAATTCCGAAGTATCATACCAACTCGCCCAAGCCTCAACTTTAGTAAATAAAATTACTAAAGTAGAGTTGTGGACGCTTATCACGAGCCTAGTAAGCGATTCACGTATGGACAGTGGCTTTTCTTTTTGATAATGAAGTGCTCAAGGCGGTAGTATAATTTTATAAATAAGGCGACAGGGTCGCGTACCTAAAAGCAGGCATTCTGCATCAATGCAAGATCAAATTAAGGTATAATTTAGCCTGTATTTGTTTGTATTTTTCTCTCTGTCTTTTAGAGCGCAGCTCTTAGGCGTCCGTTTTCCGGCTTGAGCTGCGTCGGCGTCGGCGTCGCCGTCGGCGAAACCGTGAGGTCACGTGACCTGCCCTGAGGTCACGTGACCCCCTGAGGTCACGTGACCCCCCCGTCGAGGTCACGTGACCCCTGACACTACCTGAGGTCACGTGACCCAGCCTGAGGTCACGTGGCCCCCTGACGTCGCACGACCCCGTGAGGTCACGTGACTCCACCCTGAGGTCACGTGACTCCCCTCAGGTCGTACGTGACCTCCTGTCAGGTCACGTGACCCCCCTGACGTCAGACGACCCTCCCCGAGGTTACGTGACCTCAGGGAGTCACCTATCCCTGAGTACCCTTCCATCCTCCTCCTCAAGAGCTGCGCTCTAATCCGGCTTTAAAGGGAATTGTAAACGGCTTTCTATTTTTTTTTCTTTCTTCTCTTTTCTTTAATGTATGTGCGCTTGAGCGCACGCAAACATTTTCGGGTTTGTATCCTTATTTCGATTTGCTTGAAATTAGCCCTTCTTATTCCTTAAATAATGAATAAAGATGAAAGAAGAAAAAAAAACTCAACGCTCCGATTTGATCAGAAGATCGCAGCTTTTTGCTGTTGCTCAACCTAATTTAAATCGTTGTTTATATACCAAATAGAAAGCTTGCGTAGATTATTAAGTGATGAACAAATCAGCTATCATCAAGATTTCATCTAATATTTTTGCAGGAATAATGTTTACCTAAATGCTATTAAAACCTGCGTTATTGAAATCACTCATGAGTCATCGTGGTTTTTATTCCCCACCATGGAAGGGCACTCCTTCACTTGCTGAACTTTATAATTTTACAAAATACTATACACTGCTTTTATTTAGACGTTATCAATCAAACACAATAGAAATTTAAAATAAATTTTAAAAAGTATATACATGGGTAAACGCAGTCACGCTACAGTCAGCACGTCACACGAATCTGTTTTTTTCTCTCGGTCTGCGCACTCGGTTTAAGTCTAATACAACGTGATTCTACTTACTGCACATCAATGATTCGGGATGAACGCCTGACTTTAGTTGTTTTTTTCTCTTTGCTAGCAGCCAACACGTTTTGTAAAACCACACGAAGAAAGAAGAAATCAAGCCAGAAAAATGTAGGAAAGGGATACTATGAAACAGAAAATCAAAAAGAGCTGTGTCAGAAAAAGCGACTAAACCAATAACGAAAGGAACGAGATCTATCCGAAAAGTTCCTTGAGGCGTCGCGCGGACCCAGACCGTGCTGCTTCCAAGTCCGGAAGGAATTCAGGCTAGGACCTGGTTTGCAGCTCTTGCCACAGCTGCACCCACCCGTTCGGCCTCGGGGTTCTCGCTCTATTTGCTGACTTCCGATTGGCCAGACTAAATGGTATTCCACCTCTCTCTCCAAGTCTGCTTCCCTCTCTATCCTTCTCTTAAGGTTACTGCCCTCACCCTCTGTCGAATCATTATGCCTTGTATCCCATTGACCACGTTTCTAGGTTTTGACACCGTACAACTCCCAGGACAGCTATATGTAGCAGAATCTCATTATAACACTGTATGAAGGGTTATTACGTGACGTTAGATTCTGTTGGGAGCACGCACCTTCTACGCTCACAATGTGATGGAGACTACTACTACCATAAAGGGTACAAGCGTGAGCGGGTAGCGTGACGTACATCGCGATGTCTCGAGGGGTTTGTCACGTTCTGGGATTTTCTGAACATGTTTCTGGAAATCAATTTTCAGCGCTCTTGGGGGTTCCGTGGAATGAATATGTGTTTCTGCATTTATTGGCGAGTCTATAGTATGTATTGCGGGAGGTGCTCCAAGAAGAAAGGTGGGAATTTCTACTCCGCATTCAGTATAATTAAATATGGGTACTTTTAAGGTGCACGTATTTATTTGCGCCGATACGCCACGGTAAGAAGCATGTAAACACAACACAACGAAACCAAGACGCGCGAGTGAAGCCGAACGTGTGTGCACCACCAAATTAAACACATTATCCCGTGTGCAGTGCCCGTTTGAGAGAGAAAACAGCTACGCCTGTCGCTATTGGCTGCTCGTTTATACGCCGAGCGTAATGTATTTCGGGGGTTCAAGAGCTGTATCGCTAAAAGCCCCCAACGATTGCATCCTTCTCTTTTTTTAATGTTTGTGGGCTTGGCGGCCGTTATCTGGGAGACTGTGGGCGGATTTTTTAGTGAACCGTTTTCATCTGGAAATCATCAGGCCGGCATCTAATGAGAGAACGCAACGGCTGGGTCATTCAATTCGATCGCATACATTTGAAGAAACAACAGACTTTGAATGAGTTTATTGGCGGGCATTGCAGCTACCTTCTCCCGTTTCTAGATTACGCCTTTATTGTACGGTAGGTTTCAGTTCCGACGTGATATTGCGTATTGAAGAGTGTGCCTCGTGTTTGGCATTCAAGAAGATATACCGCTGCGGCCTCCTGTTAAAGAAGGCTGCGATACGAAGTTTTACTGTGTTGCTTCATAAAGGTTAAACACGGTTGAGTAACAATCGGACAAACTTGAAGCACGCTGCCATTTTTGCAGCAAATTTAAGTGTAAACGCGACAGGCCTCTTTCAAGTGATTTTTTATGAGTTTACAAGCCTCCACTAACTTTGTTTCGTCCACTAAGTAGTATTTAATCACGGACAGTATCTGCGCACCTAATTCTATTCAAAGCTTCAGTCTATTACTTTAGCATCGTGTGAATAGCCTTTTTTTGCCTGCGACCAAGCTCTTAAGTGCAAACTCTATTACTGGCCTAGATATAGACACACCGCTTATTAAGGATTCTCAGTATCAAGTTGTCAAAAAGCTAGAACCCTGCGTCCACAAAATATAGTTATTATATGCCAAAACGGCTAAGAGAGCAAAACAATCTAAAAAGCGAATTCTCGTCATCAAGGCAGCCATTGCAGGGACTGCGGATGCACAGAAGACTTAAAAACTCCACTGTTATCAGCGAGAAGTTTGAACAGCTGAAACGAGAAATTATTGAGGCTGAGAACATTGTCACGTTGACTGAAAATTCTGTAATCAACCCTCTTTAACGTCATTCAAGAAAGTCATTTTACCTTGGAACAACGAAAAATAACGAAATGTGGTTGATGTGCAAAGGTGTAGAAGACGAAGACGAAATACAACTGACTTGTCAGCGCTGAGTGAGCGATTGATTGTTACTGGTGTACGTATTCTATTGCAAATGGTTTTTGTGCGTTTTAGATTGTAAGTATGCTAGGAACGTGCCCCGGCTATACCCTTGCGTCAGGTGAACGACTTTCTACGTGCACCGGCTAATGTGTCTGCCTTAGAATTTAGACTACAGTCACCATATGTCAATACTCTTTCCGGAGCACGATGATGTTTTAGGTGATGTGGGGGTATATAATACACCATATGCTCTTTTTGACTCCTCAAGACGACTGTTTATTGGCAAGTTAAATTATTGAAATTTTAAATGCGGTCATTTATGCACTATTGCAGTTACAAGATAAACGTCTGCCAACTTTTCATCCTACAAGTAGCAAAGAAACCTGCTAGAACGTCATATCGATGGAGTAGAGTGGTGTGGTTGTCAAAATAGTACAATGAACGCGTATTGATGAGTCCGCTTATAAACGAGCCAATCCTTCGGTTATGCTGTCCAAATCAATATCTTCATTTTGCGGCACTTCAACCCGGTGTAATCTAAAGATTTTGAGTAATACATTAACAGGACAAACACGACTCCGACGAAACAGGTCCGTGATTTACGGAGTACACTTTGATATTAGGCGGTGTCCAAACCACCCACGTCCCGATGGATTGAACCAATAGCACCTAGAAGTCAAGCCCTGTGCATGATGTCATCGTTTGGGGTGGAAAGGCCTCGTCCTCGCGGTGCTGTTGGCAGAACTCCCCAACACAGATCCGCAAATAGGGTAGGTGCCCTCACGTCATTGTGCAGTACGGCTCCACCACGCCTAACTGCTCCATTACGAACACACGTCCGGGCGCTCGCGGGCGGTGTCGAGGTTGGGGAAGCAAGGCCGGACCTGCGGCTACTTAGACACATGTCACCTGGCCAAACCAACACAGCAGACAGCTTTCTCATAATTATCTACAGGGCTGATTACACTATATAGTAGGATTGAAACATTAAGTTCCGCAATAATACAAAATACAAAACTTCAAATGCATGCTTTGGGCGCTGTCCAGCACCTGGTACGGGCAGTTCCAACAAAGGCCGTAATTCGACGCACTTCAAATAGCTATCGCCAGCCACCTCGCAGTTTTTAGTGCTCGCTGGCAGTGTACAACCTGGAAACCTAAATCAGACGACGGTTTTCTTACTCGGTGCGAGATGACGGGTCCCTGTGCAAAATCTCTTCGAGCCCTTTTCGTCGATAGCGGTTGTTCTGGTGCAGGGCAGATATCCGTCTATCCCGAACTTGAACCACATCATTGAATGCACATTAACGACTCAGCAAATCGCAAGTTCGCATCCGCGCGGCCCGTCGGAAAAAGTAAACTTTTGGAGTCGGCCGCACTAGACTTGGTGTGTCCATATGATGGGCCGCAGCGGATGCTACCGGTCATTTCCAGACAATGCGGAGCTGCAATCCTATCGCGTGTCTAGGCGTTCCGCGCGTCGTTGCACCCTCTCCCGAAGGCCACGTGACACTCAGGGAGGATTGAATTGGCTACGATGGTGGCTCGTCCGCTGCGCTCCGTCCTATGGCAAAACGGAGTACATGCACCAGACGGCCGATTGCGTCCGCACTAATAAAATAGGATGGAAAGCTTCGCCTTAAATATCCCGAAACAGTGCAACGCTCCAAATCCCATTTCCCGCATGCGTCGGGTCCGTTAATCACGGAAGACAATACGCCCGACTCGCTGAAGGTCTCGGCAGAGTCCGCCCAGGGCAGACTCGACTTCGTCCCGAGCAAATAATCTCGACGGGGGTAGTGGAAGCCCCGTGGTCTGCCCTCTTCCTTTCTAAATTTTCCTTCTTTCCAATGAGACAATTCAATTCCAAAGTTGCCCGGAGCATTTTGGGCTCGCGCCAGATTCAGCCTGAGGGTACGCGTGCGCCAAACGCCGCGGGTTGGAATAAAAGAAACGCGCGCAATCGCACAAAACATCTACGAGGATTTTGTGCGTATAAATTGCTGCCGAACGTTTAAAACGAAGGAGAGGTTATCGTAAGAAAGAATACAAAAAACTTGACAAAATATGGCTATTTTTTTTTGTTTGAACCTTGTGTTTTTCTGAGGCTTAAAGGCTTCTATAAAAAAGGGGGAGGGGGAATTCGCAATGTTTGAAACATTCTGGGAATATATATGAGCGACAGAAAACAAACAAATACAACCTTGGCCTTTGTACAAATGGCATTCGGTATTCATATTCTAAAACAAAACAAAAATCAAGTCGCTTTGCTTTCCGAAATTCTTTTTTTTTGTGTGTGTGTTTTGAAACAGATAGAAAAACAGACGAAAACGTTCTTACGAACAGGAGGACGATGCAATGGGCGCACAACGAAACACGGGCCCCATAGGGAGAGCCTCGCTTTTGTTTCTCGTACAGCTCCGTTCCGGCACACTTCCTCGCCCCGCGGATTTGGAAGCAGGAAAGCGCCTGGCGAGAGTGGCGATGTCGGCGTCGCAGCCGCATCATTTGTCTCCGCACCCGAGGAAACCCCCCGCGAGGCCTCCTTCGGAGACATCGGCACGTACTATACGCCCCGACGGGGAACCGACGACGTCTAGCTAGCTGCCTCCAGCTCGCCTCGGCCCGCTTTCTCCGACAGGCTCGGTTTCGTCGGCCCGGAAGTGGGGCAATGCAGCGGCGCCCAACTCCTCCCTGGCGTACCGCGCTCTTCGGAACGGCGTTAATCGATGACAAACGACATTCGTGAGGCGCCTATCTTCTATTTTCGAAGTAGCTGCTGCTAAACTTGATCAGAGCCCTGAGCTGCATTAGGTTGCACTTTAAGCGCGATGAATCGTTTACCTAGTTCAATTCCCAATCTTTAGATGCAACAGGATTGCTTTCGGAACACCCCCCCCCTCCTTTCCCTTCCTCCAAAATATTATCATCTACGAAGGCAAGGGGCGTGGAAATATCGGTTTCAACCATTAGCAATACGTCATTCCTAACCTCCACAGTAGAAGGGAGAGCCAAGGCAACCGCTTTTCTTCAGTGTTAAAGTTAGAAATGACAATTATCTCTTTAATTCGGGGCTTTACTCGCGCGCCTCCAGTAACACATGCGGCAGAGGACAAACAAGCATCGAAGCCTGGGGAGAACTCATTGGTCATCTTATACAAAAAGTCGCGATTTATACGGTGACTGCGGTCCGTGTCGGAGTACCCCATGCCAGCTCTGCCCTTTCGTTTTGACCGCTGATCGTATGTCGAGCTGCGCAACAGCTTTCTTAATAATAATAAACAATGTAGTGACTTCAAAACTCTCTACGCGATATATGTTATTAACTGCACACTCTGCAATATGCAGTGTGTGGGGGAACTAAAAATTTCACGAAAGAGCGATTCTTTGGCCACAAAGTCGGACATTGTAAATAAGAAAAATACGCCAGTTTCTAAACACTTCAACTCTGACGTATACCATAACATCAATACGCATCTAAAATTACCATCCTGGAAAGTAATTTTAAAAATGATAAAGCACGTAAAATCGAAGAGTCATATCACACAGCGAACTTTGGTTCGTTGGCTCCACTTGGCATCAACATCTTAAAGGAAAACCTCAATAGGCTGTTGTAGTCTTCTTGTTGGTTCAGCCAAACCGAGATCACGTCAAGAAGAAAAAAAAAAGAAAGAAGGAATAAAAAAGAAAAAAGCTTTATTTGTGTTTTCAGTTGTTAAGTTTACTGTTTACATTTCCTTGATCCAACACTCCAAACGGGCCGAACTTGCTCCAACTCAACGCTCCCACCAGGGCGCGATTTTTATCCACGCCGCAGCACGCAGCGTGTCGAGTTACACTGAGAAGGTGGTTTGCGGCTTTCTGATACTCCTGATCGTTTCCGGCACTCGCTATTCATTTGACTAAGGTTTATGAATTTTAATACAAAAGTATTAACTGTCCCATGGAGCGAACCGTCGTCATCAGCTTTGAAGCCCCGCCAAACGGCACCTAGGCTCCCCTGTCCCAATGGAGCTAAGTGAAGCCGCGATCTGATGAATAGGCTCCCATTGGCTGGCGCGCGTCACGAAGGAACGAGGATCCCATTGGCTCTCGCGCGGCGTAGTTAAAAACAAAACAAAAAAAACGCCACCAGAGAAGCCTTTTTATGGCGGAGAAGCGCAAGCTGCGGCCCGGCCCCCGGCAAGAGGAAGCAGAGCCCGCTCGGGCGAACTCCGGAGAAGCTGCACGGCCGAGATGAGCGCGGCGCGGCCACTCCTCGAGAGCGCTCGCTCGCCGTCGGCCTTAACCTCGGCAATAGCGAAACGTGGCCGTCCACGCCAGTACGCCGCAGACGAGCTAAGGGAGCGCGAGAGCGACTTTCATGACTTTCGCATTCACACCTCATAAGAAGTGCTTATGTGTCCTCGGACTTTTTTTCTGGTGACCCACGTACTTATGATTACATACTTCTTATTTCTGCTTTTTAGGGGGGGGGGGGGAAGGAAACGCCGCCTTTTATTATATTTTTGTTTTCCCTGGAGACTGCCATGTTCGGATTTTCATTTTTTTATAACGTGTTTCTGTGTTGTTTCAAACGTGACCCCCTGTGCGTGAGTTTGTTTTTGGGGTGACATGTGTCTCTTCATTATTGAATTCTCTCTCCATTTGTCTCTCGATGTCCGAAAAATCGTGCAACTTGTATTTCTTTGTACTCCAAGAAGAACATGGCCTGCTCTAAACGTCGAATATAATCCTCTGCTCCTCATGACAACTTTTTTCTACAAGAAATTTTGGGTAGGCCAGGAAGCCGTGGGCGTCGAATACGCCAGTACGGCAGAAGCTACAGCCTCTGCTGGCCAATCGGAACAACGGAGTGGGTCACGTGACTACATATCGCCGGAGTGTTCTCCTACTGCGAAGGAGTGCCAGGCTTTTCGTATGTCATGCTCTAATATTTGTGCGTTGCGCTCGTGTACATAGCGCATATCGAAGCCGTCGGAACGCAATGTAGAGAGTAGCGTTCAACCTTTCCCAAGTTACATCGAGACGGGCTATAACTGTGGGCGCCCACTCTGCTGGCGCCGGCTGTCCATTGCCGGCTGCCTATATTAGTGCATCGCTGCATGCCACCCCCAATTTTCATCATTCACACACACACGGTGGAGCGCTAACTCAGCACAGAGTTGACACCGACAGCAAGAGGGATGCTTGGGTCGTGGGTCGCTCCAAGCGCCTGTCATCGGTCTCCGTGTGGTGTGACACGCAGTTGTAACTGTGGATACGCGCGTGCCGTAGTTTGCTCCGCTTATAGAAGTCAGATACTCGCTGGAAGTGTTCCCGTTGTCTTCACAATAACAAGCAAAAGAAGAAAAGAGCGAACCCGAGAGGGCAACACTGAACAAACACGGCGAGCCACGGAGGGTGAGCGTGTTCACTGTGGAATAAGACGCCGGAAAAGAGAACAGCGTTTGGCAGCGAACAGCGAAGCAAAGGAAGGCTCATTCTACGACGACTTAGGTTGGAGCGAGGGCACAAGGTGCTTCAATAACGAACTGAACTAGTAAAAAGGGTATCGATGTGCAGGTAGTTACGTTGGCCAACGAATTTTTCGAAGAGGACCTCGTTAAGGATCTGTTCGCTGTCGTCTGCGGACTGTGCGGTCACCTATGGTTCAAGAACGACGTACATATTGATTGATCGGGTGACTACATCTCACGCCTAGCTCCCAGGTACAAGGTTGGTCTCAATGTTTTCAGCAGAATATGGCCTTCGTGAAATAAATGTAGAAATGTTCTCACATTAAACGTAGTCAACAGCGAAGTGCTGCAGAAAAGAGACGCCCCGTGTTTTTGCCTCCTTAAATTATTTTAGTAATAGCACGACCGTACATAGCAAGTAACTGAAGAGGAGTTTTTTTTTCAGTACTAGACAGCCTAGAAAGCCTAGTTTGGATTGGGCAAGCAAAGGCAAATTATAGTTAGTACCATCAAGCAAATGAAGCCAGGCTTTCCGTCCCGTATAAATACACTATGCATCATAGAAAACTGAATCTCCGTGGTGATGCGACGCCGGCGCAGGTGAGGAGAAAATAAAGATTAAGAACATGACGTCACCCTGATAAAAAGGTACAAACAAAAACAAAACAATATATTGTTAGCTCATGCAGCGACGCCTTAAAGGGATACTTCAACAAAATTTGAAATATTCTCGTCGTGTTCAAAAATAGGTTGAATATGATCCACAATATCCGTAAATGACAATCGCACGTTTGTATTTTGAGCCTGATGGCTGTATTTTTTGTTATAAACGGCCCACTCTGGCAAGCGCTCGGAGAAGGCCCAGCGGAGACCACGTGACATCCAACGCAATCGTGACGTAGGTCGTCTCGGGACGAGCAAAGCTACGGCGAGGCTGACGTCGAGAGGATGGCCTAGTCGTTCCAGCCACCGAAGCGGCTGCTTTTGTACGAATTTTCAGTGACGGGTTAATCTTCTATAATCTTGTAGGGGGACAATAGCGACTTCTGCGACACACAAAAGGCATTCTCGGGAAGAGGGAGTTCCTCCTTCCCCTCTTCTCTCGTCGTGGCCGGAGGCGAGACACTCACCGTCACTAGCTGTCAAGGTTCCTAGACGGGCATTACAAGCGAGGCGTTAGCGACATCCACCAGGTGCTCGTTGCTAATCGTTTAATTCGTTTTAAAATTCCTTTTCGAGACTTTTTTAACAAGATATTGGTATGTTCGATGTGATACTGCTCTTTTGAACACATATAGACCAAAAAATGAGCGCCGAAATTTCGTTGTAGTATCCCTTTAAAATTATTTAGGTGGCATTAAACCGTCGTTTCACGAAGCGAATAATTTATATTAAGCCGAAAGCCTTATATGTCTCATCGTTCAATCGACTTTCAAAGTCCTCGAGTGAAAACACGTCGGCGGCGCGAAAGGTACCAAAATGTTTACGCGAGCACTCAGGCGGCCGTCCATTCGTCGGTGACAGCATGCGCGATGATAGAGCGGGTTTCAGTGGTGTGTCATTGGCTTTGTGTGCTTCCTTTGTTTGGTCGTGTATATTGACTGCGCGTTAACGATTAAAACCAGTTCCAAGTTCAGCGTTTATTTGTAGCCTTTCTTTTGTTCCATCTGTTTCGCTTTACGTTTTAAATAAGTATGCGTAAGGACAACGCCGTCTTTGCCGTTGTCCTTGAAGTCGTACTGGAAATCGTCCTAGACGTCGTTCTTGACGTCGTCCTTCAGCGTCGTCCTCGAGGTCGTCGATAGAAATCGTTCTAGACGTCATCCTAGAAATCGTCCTGAAGTCGTCCTTTAGGTGTCGTTCTCGATGTCGTCCTCGAGGTGTCGTTCTCGACGTCGTCTTAGACACGCTCCTTAAGGTCATCTAGAGTCATTCTAGAAGTCGTACTAGACGTCGTCCTCGATGTCATCCTTGAAGTCGTCCGAGAGGTCATCCTCGGCGTCGTCGTAGACTCCCTCCTTGACTTCGTCTTCGACATCGTTCTAGTGGTTGCCTTAGACGCCGTACTTGGAGTCGATCTCTAAGATGTCGTCCTTGACGTCATCATATACGTCGCCCTACATTTTAATACGTACAGAAACGTCACACAAAAACATTTCACCCACGGGACTATAATGCTTTCTCCTTCCTACACGTAAGCAGTGTTCAGTGTCCTGTAATTTGTTTTATCAGTTTTACAGGTACGTTGATCAGGGCAACTGGGTACATAAATTGAGACTTTGTGTTTGTCCGTCCCTTATTGTCCCAGTCTCGGGGTTTTTGTCGAAATGTTTACATAAATCACGTTGTTTTAATTTCCCCGCTAAAGTTAGTAGGGAAATTATATTGATATATGTTGCACGTGTTCTCAGGTCACGTGACGTAAATATGTTTTGTCTAAAGTTAGTGGAAAAGCTGAAGGTGTTTATGTCACCTGACATAGAATTAACCTCGAAACTCAGGAGGGAAACTGAATTGGTGTATCGGTCACTTCACATCAAAACACTTGACGTAATTTTTCCGACAAATTGAGCAAAAAAGTCGAAATGGCGTACAGATCCCGTGACGTCAAGTCACGTGATGTCAAATTTCCCGCTAACTTTAGCGGCGAGATCTCATTAATTGTGGTATAGATCAGGTGACGCCATGTCACGTTACGCAAATTTTCCAGCTGAACACAGCGTGGAATCTGAATTGGTTCATAAGCAACGTTACATCAGTCACGTGACATTAATCTCCCCGCTCACTTTAGCGGAGAAACCTAACTTGTACATATATATCACGCAACCTTAGGTCACGTGACATCAATTGACATCACGTGACTTAAACACCAATTCAGTTTCCCCACTAAATATAGCGGGAAATACACGGATTACGGACGGATGGACGCACAAAAATTTGGGATTGGGGTTCTCTTAAAAAGCATATCATGCTTCAATACTGACGGAAAAATAAAAGGCGCTTAATGTGCACCTCTACAAATGTCCAGTGCGCTACAATTCACTAAACGTTTAGCAGTTTATTTTTTATGCAAGAGTCAGGAGAGGGAGCTGTTGTCGTCCGCGTACTTTATTTTCGTCCTCTTAATGTTCACTTCGCGGCACTTTGAGCGCGACTACTGCTTTGGTAGTTGTCTAAATTTTTATTTCAAAATGTATTGACGGTCATGAGATTTTAACGCTTAGGCTTGTTGCCCACAATGATTACTTTGCCCTACTGTATGCATTTTATTGACATCTCCTTCAGTCTAAAAAAAGAGCTAAGAAGAAAACAAACAAACTGGCGATTGATTTTTCAAACCTAAAAATGTCGCGCAGTGTACATATATTACACACTCGAGCACACGAGCAAAACAAAAATACCAACAATAAGATGGAAACGCGAATTGTCAACAACAAAACTTTGCGAGGCAGAGGACAACCAAAATCTATCATCAAGACCTAAGCTCACATTTCATCCGCTTGGGAAATGGTACATGAAAGCAAACAGAGAATCCTACCATCAAACCTAATCCTATTTGTTTTGTGTTTTATCTGGAGATCATTCCATGGTTCGCGTGTTTGGTCGCCCCGGTTCCCTCTCACGCAAAACAAATAAAACAGAAATAAACTCAAATACACGTCACAGCTTGTTCGCTATCCTAGTTTTGCTTTCTTCAACAAATTCCTTGCTCTATTTTATTTTCTTTCCATGAGAACACAATTCAATGTACGCGCCATGCTATACCACTATACCACGAATTCCATTTTCAACCTTCTTCGGCTCATTCTCCTCTATACCTCCATAGCCTGTCTGAGTACTCTCCTTCAATTTATCCTTCGTCTCTAGTCCTTGAGTTTATCTGTTTTTTCCCCTCCTCCATCGCCGATATATTTTTGGATGTCCCAATGTAAATTCACTAGACAGTTTCTTCTGTGTGTTCGCCACGAACTATTACGGCGGTCCCAGTCCCTCTGGGAGAGTCTGGGTCGCGCTTCGGGGAAATAGTAGGAGCTACGAACCTTTTATAGTATATGAACCTGACTGTCTCGGCAGCACCAGAGCAGCAAGCCGTCGCCGTCGATTGGGGCGACTCCCGATTTTCTGTGTAGATTTTCTTGTTGGTTTTGGCTGCACAGTGCGCTCTAAGATATTGAATTACTATTTCGAAGATACACACGCCCATCATGTAATGGAGGTGGCGGCTGTTGTCTAGCTATTCATGGTGTGTCTTTTTACCGCTCTATATTTTTTTTGTCGGGTATCGCGTGTAGTTT
Organism: Ixodes ricinus; assembly: GCA_037355805.1. NCBI lineage: Eukaryota > Metazoa > Arthropoda > Arachnida > Ixodida > Ixodidae > Ixodes > Ixodes ricinus. The sequence continues at coordinate 150,733 of JAZHYW010065569.1, forward strand.
CGGTATGCGACATTAGGCTTGGGCATAATATGCTTCGTGTGTCTTTGCAAAGACACGACAAAAACAAAGATAAAAAACAGTCAAATTCGTGGTCTGTTTCCCCGATTGCAAATTCGAAACGCCGTTTCTGCCGTTGGCTTCAGCTTGCGCTTTCTGGGCGTACGAAACAATATGGTCGCTTGAAGGGAAAAGAACGGTTTCCCTGAGACATCTCGATACGCTACTGTTGCAATGATATTGTCTTAATTTTTATACGAACAAAAGTCCGGGCGAAGCTGTATGCCGCAATAAACTTCAGCAAATTTGTTACATCGTCCATGACCACGGAGGTAAATTGTGAAAGAGAGGAGGTGTGCTGAAATTACCATTCGTGGAGCGGCCGTATGACCGGTGATGTGAAAATGCGAATGATAACAATACCTTTTAAGTTTTCGCATCGGTGGCCTTACGTCTGCTGCAGAGTTTCAATTTTAGCGTACCTCCGCGCGTCTTGCGTACTTCAAGTGGTCCTACAAGTGAATGATATAGGGGTTCTCGATGACGCTCAGCGAGTTTCTACATGGAACCATATCTTTTTTTTTCTAATTTCATAGCTTATGTATTTACTTGTAAGTCATTTATTTCGCTAATTAGTCTGGTTTTCTTTCCTTTTTTATTCAAATACTGGCGTTTATCAGGGCTGGCAGTTTGTTCCCGAGCAGACTTTTTTTTCGTTTTCTGTTTCATCCTTGTTTTATTCATGTTTTGAATCTGGCACAAAAACACCTGGTGAATGCACGCCCAAACATATTCCTACAGATAAAGCGCTAAACGAAAAGTCCCAAGTCTAAATATAGATTCCCAAACTGCTTGGACCTTATTGCGAATAACGGGATATGTACAGTGATTAAAATTATAAAAATCTTATTTAGGAGATAGAATCCCTGAATAAGAGCGGACACAGTGGGAGAATCCATCTGATAGGAGGCGAATTGCTACGGTGGACGGTTTGATTGCACGTAATCTAGTTCAAGTAATTTTTCCTTCAGAGTTTTATCTCGGAACAAAGACTTTTTTTTCGGCAGCAAGTTTTATACTTGCCACGTTGTCCTCGTACGCAATTCAATCAGCTTCTGTAAAGGACAGCTCGGCTTGGCTCGACTGGGCTCTTAGAAGTTGGCTCCAGGCACTATAACAAAGTGGACCTTTTATATACGGGCTAGAGGACCAAGATATACGACACGAGGGCAATTCAAGAATCCGAAGCCGCGCATTTATTTTAGCCCTCTCAAATAGGACTTGACGAGTTACATGTCCAATCCTATTTTTTCACCCAGAATTTCGAAGACAACAAAATGGCTGCTCCTCACTACAACGCAGATTCGACGAATACCATACTATAAAAAAACTGCTAGAAAACAAAGCGAGAAACAACAAAACCGAAGAAGTCACTCAGGAAAGAGTTTTGGTGCGCTGCTTTGTGACTTACACGAGCTGTGCTTTACTATCGGCACTCGTGTCTTTCTTTTGAAGACGTCAACCTCGTGCTTTCCAAACTCCCTATTTCTGTTCATCTCTTTCGGCCTTTTTATGTTATTTTGCGTAGTCCTTCATTTTACAAATGAACACAAAGCAACAAAAAATCACACGGCCTCCAAAAGAAAATGGTCAGTTTACTAGCGTTGTTTGTAGAAAACGGATATAAATATATATATATATAAATATATATATATATATATATATATATATATATATATATATATATATATATATATGAGAGAGAGAGAGAGAGAGAGAGAGATCGCTCTCTGAATATATGTGTTTATATAGCCGGCTAGGGCCTCGACATTTTTACTGCAGCACTCGCTTTCTTTATTATCGACGGCCCGTATAACCACTCCCACGTTCACGAGTTCTAGCGTTTCCTTTCTTGGGCGGACGATGGGCGACAAACAACCGTCTAAGGACTCCAGGCCGTTGTGTAAGTACAGAGTGACGGGGCTGTACAGAGGCGCGGCGAAGAGCCGTTGCTGCCACTCGGCCACAGCGATCGTAGCAATCGTCATTCGGATGGTTTGTCGTCGCGAACTGTATTAGTCCTTTTCTTTCTCGTTTCTGGCTAGCCGAGCTTGGGGAAGGGCATCTAGGCGGCGACTTCTTTGAGGATTACGGTTCTCTCTTTTTTTCTTTTTTATACGCAATCGACAACGCCAGGTGGGATTGAATGCCTCCTCTAGCCACTCACACGGTGCTGTCGTTCGGTCCTTCGTGTGGGCTTCTGCAGCCTTTGCGTCGATCGTTTCCGTTAGAACCTCTTCTGTGATGCTGCACAGAAAGGGTGTTGGACATCGGGGCTTTCGAGGAGGGACGAGTAATTGTCTCCATCGGGTGCCCAGGAACAGGCCGACGGTCATGGCAATGGAAAGATAGTGTCGACTCAAATGGTCAATACTCCTGGGATTAGTGTCAGTTATATTATAAGCAGACTGTAGATTAAAAAATGTATAATATATATATATATATATATAGCATGGAAAGAAGACGATGAAGCGGAAAGCGCACGAGCCACGAGACAAGCGGACAAGGCTACGGTCGACGAAAAGGACAGTTAGGGGTTCGGAACGATCCTCATCGAACCCTTACATTCATGGCAGCCGTGGGAGGCCGACTGATGCACCCGTCAAGCGCTACAGGCCAGTGCCTGGTAATTTTGTTAGGTGATGGGGACTAAGATGATCTGAGAGCGTCATTTCAACGTCTGTGCTGCGGCGAATAGTTGGAACGACACCATTGTCGGCGGTGTGTTCGAAAGCAGCGGAGAAGAAAAGGGACGTCCGGCTCAGAGCTTAGACAAAAGGATTATATTCTCTTATTTCTCGCGGTTCCCGAGGCCACGCGGTAGCGTGAGCTGGCGCGCTCACCGGCACCGTGCTCGGCGCAGTGGAGCCTCGGTTGTTTTTAGTCTGGAAGCATATTCACTCTGGTGTTTTCTACAACCCGTGTGGTTGTGGCACCAGTCGGCTCTGCTACACCATGAACCTGCTGTTGTTACCGACTGTACTGCCCAGACGAGCTTTCCTGGCTTACCAGCATCTGGATCTGCAAGATCGCGCATCCTTCGCCCGTCTATGCGCTGCCATGTCAAAGGGCTGTGGATCTCCTGCTGAACGAGAAGTTGCTGCCACGCAATTTTGAACGCGGTAACACCGTTCTAGGAAGCCACATGACATATTCGCTTTGGCCCGATGAACCTGTTTTCGAAGGCATACACTGGAATGCCTCACGGCGACCATGACGCTCTTGTGCGGGATCAGGTCATTGCGGGACATGGCGATGAACTTCGGTGTCGGCTACTCATTGCCGCTCCAACATCTCTGGCACCTGCAGCAACCGCTGCAACCCAGATCAGCTGTATCAGCAAGGCATAAGTAGAGGCGTTGTTTACTACTGCTGCGCACGAGGTCACAACGTTTGCCACAAATGCGGACATGGCATCATTCAACTCTTCCATGGCTTCTCTCGTGGACAAAATCAAGAACCTTCAGGGGAGGAAACGACCACACACGAGGTCTCACGTAAGCAACGCTGCTTCCGTTGTGGCAGGGGAGGACATATGGCACGCAGTTGTAATGCCAGGATAGAAAACAACGAAGGAGGAAACATCTCTAACCGACGTTGGAATTAACGGCGTTCGGAAAACTGATCGGCGCCTGAACTGTCCTGCGCAAAACCTGTCCTACGCAGGCGCCCATCAACCGCACAGAGCTCAACAAAGTATACGGCTTGTCACGGTGCTTGGGACTGTCGCCGACGTTTTACTAGACTTCTTAATTGATTCGGGCTCGTCAGTAACTATCATTAGCTTTGATGCGTGGACGCAACTTCTGGATACAGAGCCTGCTATCGTACCAGAACAGCGCGACGTACACTCCTTGAATGGTGGGACTTTGAACGTGGAAAATATTTTCTACCCGGAAATTACTGTTTCGGGCATCAAGACTGTACAACCGGTGTTAGTCATTCGCGGTATAACCCGGGAGTGCATCCTTGTCATTGACTTCCTGACTACCTACAGGTTCTGTCTTAACTTGTTGGATTCGTCATTCCGAATAAATAAATAATGTGCATGAACTACCGGCGCGAAAATTGAGCGACTGAGAACTTGTATTGGTACTACAGTGCTGCTTCCGCCTCACACTGGAGTTTTCGTTGATGTCCATGTTAACTATGTCGGACCGGCCTTTGACGGTGTCTTGAAACATCGTCCAGACCTCCTTCAGCAAACAGGAGCGACATCACTATGGAGCCTCGTCGAGTTTCGGAGCACCGCTCCAGTTTGCGTTCTCAACGACACGGAACAAGTGGTCCGATTATGCCTTCTATGGTTCTGCAATTTGTTGATTTAGTGTTTTTCGATGATTCACAGCAATATTTTAATGCGAACTATGCCATTAAACTTAATATTTAAAAAGTAATTACGCGAAAATAATTAACAACCTAATTATCTAGAATTTTAATAATTTTCCTAAATAGGCCCCTGGCCTAAAACCAAAACGACAGAAGCCCCTTTTTTTTGCGACGTGTATTTTTTATTTTATCGAATTCGTCCACCCTTCGTGAAACACACTGTAGATATATACGCTTTATACGTCTTAACTGTTTCCCACTTCTTTGGTCGTTAAAAAAATACGTTTCAAAGCAAACAAAGCTACGTGTTAACAGTTTCAACATGTAAAGCACATGCGTTATAGCCCGAGTTTCAAATGCAAACATTTTTCACGTTTTGTTTCCCCTACGCAGTTTCAAAGCATATGATGTGCGTTTGCAATATATTTTATTTATATAAATACATGGCACAATTCAATATTCATTTAGTTTTATTAATTTATCTTTTGGCTTACGGCTTTCTATGATATTCAATAAAATGTGCACTTAATGCTAACGATGTCCTCTGGGCGCGTACGTGGTCTCTAATTCCCTGTTCGCTTAATTAACATTAATCCTCCTTAATTAGGCAGCTTAAGAAAAGCAATTTCTCCTGAGTACACGGCGGAGGATTAAGAATCGACCAAGAGACAACCGAGGGATTCAGACGAGACCGTGCGTCTTACGAAACAAAGACAGGGAACAAGGGAGTCTTGAAGCTGCCGTTCGTAATGGGGTCATTTTTGCTTCGCAGTCTAGCTCGAGAATAACTACCAGCTACATGTTCACAACGTCATACTCTAATTAATGGTACTCAGAGCATTATTTGAGATGTGCCGCACATGCGTGCAGAAGGACGTGGGGTTTAACGCTAGGCGAACTTACCTGCGGAGCTAATCCAGGCGTACTGAAATTACTCAGGTGGAGCTCGCGTGAGCGGAGGGATATAACGATGGACTAAATGTTATTTGCCCAAAGAGAAACGAGAGGCACGTTCTTTTTGCTAAACCACGGAACAGTGTGCTGCGTAAAATGGCGAAGGGGTGCTTAAAGTTCACTGATCATTCCAAGCGTTGCCTTGTTGAGTGCCTGGGTGGCGCATGTGTATTAAACAAAATTTTACTGAAACAAAAACAAACGCTAGGAGATAATTGTATAGGTAATAGTTACGCGCATAATATTAATCCATTAAAATATTACACTTTGATGGCTGATTTTGGTTTTACAAGAAAAAGCTGTATCTTCGAAGGTACTTGATTTAATCTTGCTGCGCTAAGCAAACAGAAAAACGTCCTTGAGATCAACTCGTAAACAAAATTCCACTTGCAAAGCCCCAAAACAATGTGTACCACTCGAAGCAAGGTCCATCGAAACCCGTATAGCATATTTCTTCACTGTCAACAGTTCTTCTAACAAAACCAATGCTGCGCTCTTATGGACAAACGATAAAGCGTTCTTATGTGGAAAGCATTCGCTTCAATGAATAGTGACATCCGACGTTACCAAAGCATTCAAATGACGTCGGATGGCGGTCATTTCAGACTGGTTCACACACTCTCCACCTACTATACGACAGACTTGGACCAGATCATTCATTAAGAGCTTGCTACTGGTTACGACGGGCCGCGCAGCAGCGATGGCGGTTGTAAGCGGCTCAAAGCGCGGTCGTGTCGGAGTCGCGTCGGAGTCGTGAGTAGTTTGTGGCTATTGTGTGAACGACTCTTTAAGCGCTCATACAGCCGTCGCACAACTGCAATGTAACCATGCATGTCATAACGCGGCACCCAACCAGTCTCAGCGCTGGATTGACATCAATGGCTCGTACTGTCTGATGTTGCTGTTTTTAGGGCGAAACGAAATATTTTATAGTTCTATATCCAGTGTTTGAACCATCTAAAAAAAAAAAAAAAACGAATAAGCTGCAGTCTTTGAAAGCCTCGTCAACTGTATCAAACGAACTGTACGCCCTTTCTTGTTACACAATTGTGCTTTTGTATACATTTAACAAGATACAAGGAAAACACTCACTCTGATCATGAGCAGTGTTGCACTGGAACAGAACTTGGAGCTCAGTATTTGAGAATCGAAGGCATAAATGCCAGGCACTGCGTTCCGTTCGCAGAAATATACTTTGTTTCACCTCAGGGCCGAGCGAGCTCAAAGCCACGAAGACCAAAAACGTATACACATTGACTAAAAGCGTAAAGTCCTGTCGCACTTTCTCCGCTTGATTGGGTGAGCAGGCAGATGAGCAGACAGAGAAGGACGTCGAATGCCATGACGTTGCGCTTGCGGGGAGTTTGGTTCGCCCCTTGGCTCGTACCACGGGATGCGCTCGGACGCTACAGAGAAAACGAGGAAGAGCAAAACTTCAAAAAGTCGAGCGCTCGCGTGCGCGACCTACATAACTCTGCCCTGAAATGTTGAGAGTTGTGTCTTTCATCATTTCAGTTTTCATATTCAATTTGTTTCTAAGTGCCCAGACGTACAGAGACTTAATAAATTGCACATTTCTGGCGCCAGGAAAAATCATGCTTGTTAAAAAGCTCGTATTTCTTTTGGCAATTGACTAAATTACAAAACAGGAAATGCTGATAAAACTGCCTTTCAACTGGTTTGTTGTTTGTTCGCATAGTGCGACCAGGGCATACAAAAATTTATGCATTTATAAAAGAAAAAACTGACCATGACGCTCGTCTACAAAACCACAATTAAGCTTTTTAGTGAAAAACATATTTGTGCTGCCAAATCACTTAAAGTTCTGTGAAGATATAAACTGCTTTATAATTACTTAGAAACGAGCATCATCACGTTCGAGTCCGCTCTATCTTGGACGATGCACGGTCACTACAAGGATCTTTGATTATCATTAAACACAGAGAGCAGGCAATAAATAAAGACTATAAATAAATATTTAATTATACGTTTTATAGATTTCTCTCAAATGTTGACTCTTAAGAGAGGAGGGAACAAGTGAGAATCGGGATTAGTGACTTCGGCCGTGCATTCACTAACTCTTTGACTAACTAGATGCCTTAAATTCAATTTTATGATCTGTGATTGCTTTTTTCACTAGGTATTATATTTATATTTATATTCTGTAGACAGATTGTTTCTTTCAGTTCTGATTCCAAGATATGTAAAGACCAATAAAACCCTCTAACGACGAATGCTGTAAATAATGAAAATTTGTTTTTTATATAGTTGCACTTTTGGGCGCGTTTACCTTTAACATGTATAGGCGTATGCCACGTAACTTGAGCCAAGGTTTAAAATATTGTGGTACATTTTAGGAAGACCAAACCCAACGAATAAGTTTATTATCTTTTTGTGGCAAGTCAGGCTATTTTTCGTATTTTGCCGAATTAATAAATTAACTAAGATTAATTAATGAACTTTTGAAATATTCAATGTATAGCAAAATTTCTCAAGACAACGTTGTAGAGCGTCCTCAGAAACATTCAATTTAGTAATTTTTATCAAGAAACGTGTAACACGGTTCGTTTTTCTAAGCTTAAAAGAAAAAACATGCCCATATTTTGAAAAAGCAAAAAAAAACGCGAATTTATCAACAGTGCTTTGTCAGAAGTGCTCTATTCAGCATGCAGGCCCAGGTTATTTAAGCCACGGCTAAAAGCACTGCAATACAATGTGCACAGCGCAAAGTCACATGTTTTTTTTTTCACAATTCGCAAACATTTTTCGAAGTCCACAAAAAGCGTTGGTTTGTTGATATAAAAACACTGAATCTTTTTTTTTGAGGACGCTCTACAATTTTGTAGTTTAAACTTTTGCTCTATATTATATATTTCAAAAGTTAACTACTTAACCTTAATTAATTCATTCATTGGGCAAAATACGAAAAATCGCCTGACGTGCTCCAAATAATAAACAAACTTATTCGTTTGGTTTCGTCTTCCGAAAATGCACAAAACATATTTTTAGACCTTGGCTCAAGGTACGTGGAATACCCTGTATTCCAGGATATTTGACCTCACCATTGGCAGTACGCTTAAAATAACCAAATACGTCTTATGTTCGCCATCTGATATCCACCGTTTCCCAGTAGAAATGAAATCAGGATGATTGCACATTAGAGCACTCGCGGCTTCACTTGCTAAATAAAAGGTTTTTCAGAGGTCATCCTCGAGATAAGCAAGCGTAATCTCAGAATCCCCCGTAAAAAGCAAATTTAAGTGTGTAGATTTTTTTTTAAGGGGGTAGTGTTAAAGTGAACTTTTATAACGTATCCGCTTCGCGGAGGGCGTACAGGTTTGTCTTTTTAAACATTTATATAAGGTTACAGGACGACGTGCTCAAACTGCATTTTTTTCCAGAAAAGGGGTGGCAAGTGGCAGGGCCGAAGTGTTCTGGGTTTGGGCTGAGTGAATGTTTTGTCTTTTTGTGTGAAAAAGCTGACGACTTTGAAGGTAGAATGTATATAAGAAAGGTTTACTGAATAAAATTTTAGCTGAGGGTGAAACTTTGTTGTCCGGTCAGCCTTTCCCTTCTTTTCCACGGTTGATGTTTTTAGTTCCCTCGTTCAATTTTCGATTAATGCATCAAAATAGTAAATATACGCCAGCTCGCCTGAGCTGTCATAGTAATTTCGTCGATCGTACCCGAAGCGGATTTCGTTCCTTTTCTCAGTGCATCTTATTCCTCTTCGTCATCAACCTCTCAGATGGGGCAGCGGTGCATTTCCAACAAGGATATAACAAAGAAACATTGACGACGAGGTTGAAAGCCTAGCGCAAATGAACATTTTCTTACTTTACTTAATTTTGCACTGCTGCCGAACATAGCTGAAGTGCGTGTCTGTATTGTGCTGTGTACTGTGCAGCCTGGTCGATTTTTTATTTTATCCATGGAGAAATAAAACAAAACATTTTGCGAAGGCGAACGATGATCTGCGCCGCGAGACACGAGCTGATTTCCGATAAGTAAATGAAAGGGTCAAGTGCAGTAGTGAGACCTGCAACGAGGTGAAGTCCATTTCCAGTGACTAAAAATCCTTGCGAAAGGAGATACAACTGACACAGTATCATGAGTTAGAATGGGAAAACCATGATTGACGCGTCAGACTAGATGATCTAGAAATTAATGGAAAAGTGAACAACCTGGAAAGAAGAGGAATCCCGTCACAAGCCGACTCAAACAGCATTCTAAAAGAGATAGGTGAAGTAATGGGTGATACAGTGGGCGAAAAAAACACAATATATTCCACGCGTGCCTTCTTTAAGGCAAAATAAATAAAAATATCATTGTGTGCTTCCTGCGACAATCCAAAGAAATGCACCGCTCATGAAATAAAGAAGAAGCGGGCGACAAACGAAACACTGGGCTTCTTTGGTTCGAATAACGCTGCTTATATAAACGATCACCTAACGCAACAAAACAATCAAACAAGAAGCTGAATGGAGCCTCTAGCGTAGAAAAGAATGTAGGATGAGAGTTTATTTGGACCAAAGGCGGAAAGGTTCAAGCGCGCAAGACCGATGGCTCGGATATCTTGAGGATCGCTACCCAAGCTGACGCAGGAAAAATTATTATAACAAGAAAACTAATGAGATTATTCTTTTTAAAGCAACACCTTTAAAATGCAGCAAGAACAGCCATGTGGGTATTTTACGAGTGAATATTTTAATGAAGCTGGACAGCAATTTTCCCCTACGTTCGCAGATATTCACATACACGCAAGAAGGATAAATGGCTAAGAGGAGGCTCTTGATGTATTTTTTATTCGATTTCTCTACTTTATGTCGTAATTACTTTTACAGAAAAACATGGCTGAGCAGAAATGATCAACCGCCGCATTTTGATAACTACAGTTTTGCAAACTTAACGAAGGACAATAAAAAATAGGGGAATCCTTATGTGCGTTAAAACAGTTACTCTTATACAGTTGGGGTTGCTTTCACGATGATAAACGAACATGTTGAATGAATCACGGTACATCTTGAAAAGGCAGTAGGTGCTGTCAAGTACCGACCACCCAAGGAAACAAAAGCAGTTTTCAGCAATTCGAAGATCGCTTGCTCGGCTTTCTTACTTTAAAATCACTCTCATATTTTACGATGGGTGATATCAATATTAATTCACTCTCAGACACACTACAACTATGCGGGCTCTCCATCGACACCGCTGTCAGACCTGGCAAGCACACTGCTCAAGAGAACAAAGGGTACCCAGTTCACAAAACGTGGTGGGAAAAAGCAGCGGCAAGTGGTCATATTTAAACTTGCATAGAATTTCATATAATTAAAAAGAAAAAGGTGAGGAACCGCTGTGGAATTCCAGCTGTTGTTAGCGGCCTCACTAAAAACGTGTCAAATTGGTCCCCGAGTCAACGCAAAGGCAGAGGGAATAGAAATTAAAAAAAAAAAAACACGTGCAGTAAGAATCACACCAAGCGGTTTGTGCCATGTGGAATGGGCGTTGTGTACAGCATTCCTCTCCCGTGTGGCCGCAACTTCCTTGGGCCAACCGGACGTTGCGTGAACGATAGGCTCCGTGAGCACAGGTACTCTCTCGGAGCCACAGCGGGACTGCACCTATCAGTTCACTGTAAAAAGTGCCTGTGCAAACCGTCTTTCAATGCCACAACGATTTAGGAAGGTACAAAGGAAAAAAACGACACGTGAGGTGCTTCAGGCCTTCCACATCCATAGTGGCGGAAGAAACTGCATCAGCTCAGCGTCAGTGGCTTTGTCTACTAAGGAACTGGAATTCCTGAAACTGATAATGAAGGTCTAGCGCGTGCAGTAATGCGTAGATATCATTGGTTAGAAGATGTGCTTGTGAACGTGTGAAACAATGTGCGTTGTCTTTCTCCCTTTCCATCTGTAAAAATATATAGTTGCGAGTCAGCGATCTGTCCCGTCTGGTTTGTCGCTTCCTTTTGTGTCTTTTTGTGCTGTATTATCTCATTATGTTTAACAACTACCAACTAGCCCAGCTCTGAACTTTATAACACTACCGGCGAAAGATTTTACGTACAACGATGTACTATTGCTGTACCACTTTTATAACCCTGCCAAATGGGGTCACCTCAGAAAGAGCCACATCAATCCATATGTTTTAAACAAATTTAAGCACAAGTAATGCCATGGCCTGAATAATCACACAAGGTAATGGTGAACATTCCTCCATTTTTTTGCCTTGCCTCTATCCCCAACTAGTGCAAAGCAACAGAGCAAGAATCATTTCAGTTTTAAGTATTGCAGAGTAAGTGACAAAGCGCTTCACAGTTTTAAGGACTTAGTTGATAAGGAGAACTGGAGTGCGGTATATTGTAAAGAAAATCATATCCTAGCTTACAGTGAGTCTATGGGAAAAATGAGGAAACTACACTATGACGCCTTCCCCTTAAATATCTCATTAAAATGAAAAAACAAAGCTCGCAAGCCGTGGATTTACAATCTTCTTTATAAAAGAATAAAAAAAGAACAATTTGTACTCTCTTTTTACAAAAAAAACGGTATAAAAACACACTAACCGAATTTAAAAAAAAACTACTAAACAATCTAAATTGTGACATCACAAAATCAAAATGAGAGTACTTTCTTTCAAGATTTGAAGGCATCTACGATAACAAGAGCAAAATATGGGTCACCGTAAACCACCTAACAAACAGTAAAGGCAAGCGAAATAATCTACAAGAACTCGGCATAAACAACAGCAAGATAAACGGCGTTGAACTTGCTGACACGATGAACCAACATTTTATGAATGAAGGAGTGCCAGATAAACCCTAAATGACAAGTACATGCAATGACAGAGCAACTAGTCCTTGTATCCGAGAGTCACATATGGTAGTGCCGACAACCCCAAACGAGGTACATAAATACATAATGAGGCTGAAAAACCATGTAGCTGATGGACTTGACCATATCAAGGTCGTAACAATAAGGAAGGCATCACCTACAATAAGCAACATTCTAGCCAACGTTATAGAAAACATGTTTTTGACTGAAATCTTTCCTGGTGACTTGAAGGTCGCGAGAGCGAACCCTGTAAACAAAGGCGGAGGCTAAAATCACCTAAACAATTATCGCCCAATATCAATATCGTCCGTCTTCTCAAACATATTTGAAGGTGTGTTAAACAATGGGCTAGTAAATGTTTACAAAAAGCATAATGTTATTACCCCAGCTCAGAATGTCTTTCAGAAATAAAAATACAAAGAACTGGCACTCACAAACATGAAAGATACAATCGTTCATAATATCGAAAAAAACTAACTTACCTTAGTGTTATTCTTAGATTTAAAAAACTCCTTGGATACCATTCAACATTCTGTGGCATAAATTTGAAAAGTATTGATATAGACCGACACGCTGTTTACAAACAAGCCCGCATTTGCCCACACCAGGTGTGGGCACTGCGTGTGCGCAGAAACCGAATTCGCGTGAAGTGAAGCTTCTGCGCATGCGCAGTGCCGTCGACAGCGCCACCGCAGCTGCGTGACGTCAGGGCCGCGTGTTGGTCTATACGTGGTGTCGTGTTAAGACTTATAAAGTCATACCTTGAAAACCGATTTCAATCCGTTCAGATTAAAAAATATACGCTCAGGAAAAATTGAAATTAAGTGTGGCGTCCCTCAAGGTTTTATTCTGAAACCGGTATTATTACTAGCGTATATAAACGATATAATGGCCACTCCAGACTGACCAAAGCTAGTTATGTACGCCGATGACAAAATTGTATTTTTCACTGATAAGACAAAATCTGCTCTAGAAATATCAGCGAAGGAACATCTAACAAAGTTGTCATCCTGGCTTCAAAATGACAAATTTGAACTAAACAGGAATAAAGCCAAATATATAATATTTAAACCAGTAAATAAACACAGTGATTGGTCGATTTCTATTAAATATAAGGATAATTTAATCGAGCAAGTGCGGGGACAAAACGTTTCGGGTGTTTGTTTCAATAAAGAACTAGAATGGACAACCCATGTGACAAAACTTGTCAGAATAAGTCAGAACTAAACAGATCGGTTGGTTGCACACAAAAATAGCAACGTTTGTTCCTACCTGTCTAAATGAAATGCTGTATTATATCTAGCCCTATTCTAAAATTTGCTGTGGAATTTCGGTATGGGGCACAACAGGTGTTTCGAATTATGACAAAATATTTGTTGTAATAAAAACACTTCTACGCCTGCTCGAAAACTACAACAGAAATATAATCAAATTTAATGGACCACACAATTTCACCAAACAAAACGAGGCAAACGAAATATATTACTTTTAAATATTTCTGGCGATGTATAAGAAGAAAAAAAACTCTATGAAACGAATCAAGAGTGTTCAAATAATATACTTACTTTTCGACATGGCAAAAGAAGAAAGCCGAGAATGCGCACAAACTACGGCAAACAAAAAAAAATAGTTATCAGGCACCAATCTTGCTCCATCAGGTTGACACACATCTTGATTTTTCTGTGCCGTATCTAAATGCAAACAAGCTGCATTCTGATATTGCACTATATCACTTACTCATAATCTTCAAAGCTAAACCTGCCGAAATATATAATATCTTCGTGACTTTGCTGCGTGTATACATTTAACCTTACCTCACCACGTTACTATTCCCCTGTGGATCTAGAATGCGTCTTGTACTGTACCTTAGGCCATGTTCTTGATTTTTCCTCATGAACATTTCGGTTTTGAGTGATATATATTCTCCTTAAATTGCCCATAGTTATATGAACTTCTTGCCCTTCAGACTGTTACTTTACCAGCAACTGAGGGCTTTGAAAAGTGATGCCGTTGTTTCTGCTTCCAATTGTAGTGCCATTCTGCCCTGCGGATCTGGAATGCGCCTTCTACTGTGCTTTAGCCCATGTTCTTATTTTTTTCTCTGGACAATTTTGGTTTTAAGCGAAATATATTCTTCTTCAGTTGTCCATATTTTCATGTTTCTTCTAACCGTTAAAAATCGAACATTTTATAGCAACTGAGGGCGATGACAAGTGTTACTGTTGTTTCTGCTCCCAATTTTATTGCTATTTTATTTTAACGATACTGCTATTTTTTGTTGCTCGTCGTTTTAGTCGCGCAACAAATCGCTGGAGAATTCTTTTTATCCAGGCAAATGTACTCTTCGTGCTGCTCTAAACTGTATGATGGGTGGGGGCTCCGTCATGCAACAATTCGTTTTGCCCCTGCCACCCTACCCGATATTGCCGGTGAAAATGTAAATAAAGGAAGAAAGAAGGAGAGAAATAAAGAGAGTTTTCATTGTCCTCGACAAGCTTGAACGCCTGCTGGTGAAACTCGAAGCCGACGTTTTCTAATTTTTTGTTTGTTTTGTTTTGGCATTTACCTTTTAAAAAAACATTCGTCGACCCGGAGCTATTCAGGCACCTATCATCACCGGCAGAAACATGGATCATAAGAAAGGTATACATGACTTACAGGGGCGAAACTGGCCAAAGGGCTGAGGAGACCCGCAACGGAAGTGACAGTTTGTGGACACTACTCGTCCGGACTGATCTCCGGCACCACAGGGACTTCCATTACTGGACCAACATCAGGAAAACCCCACTTCAACAGACTTTGGGGCGTAAGGCGGTGACATGTTCGGGACAGCATGAAGAGGAGAAAAGCCTACGACATCGGACTCGGTAATCTGTTGGGTTGACTGGACAATTGTAGTAATAATAGAGGTAACATTGATCGAGCTCGTTGATCAGATTGTATATATGTGTCGTTTGGCACTATTTTTAAGCGTTGTGGAAAATCCCTGTCCCGGAAAAACCGAATAATTGTTAAGGAGAGGGACAAAGATTTGTGAAAACGTGAAGCTGTCTAGATTAATTGTTTTCCTTTTGGATAAGACGGCAGAAAGAAGGATCGGACAAGAAGAGAAATCGGCATTCATTGATGAGACGGTTGAACAGCTTGACGAGTTATGGGAAGGGATTACCCGAAATAAGGAATAGATTTGGGGAAGTTCAAAACGGTAAAAAAATAAAATGTACGCCATTGAAATTATTGAAAAATGAAAAAGAGTGGAAGGTTTGCAGTCTTACCTCGGTCAGTTTTCGAACAAAAGGAAACACGAGGATTGGGTTCCCTCTTTTGTGAAGGGGGAAACATTAGAAAAATTAGGAAAGCTATTAGTGGGATCCTAAAAAAATGAACATTTTGAAAGTATGGCTAAGAATATGATGCGTTCAATACGTCCTACTTTGAGCTTAAACCTCTTTCTCAAAAACAGGTGCCGGAGCTTACTTTTCGGACAGTCGTTAATGAGAATGGAACGAGGCAATAGCTAGGGTACGTTACTTCAACAGCGGCTAAAGTAAGTCCGACCCGGAATTTTCCTGTCCCCAAAATATTAGAATGCATTCATTGGCATATTGGTCGTGCACCGTGGAAGGCAGTGCCTGTCCTGGCACTAAGGACATCAAGAATTTATATTAGTCTTACAAAAATAATTTATTAATTAAGAGATTGAATGAGGTTCTGGAGCTCAACTTGGTTAAATTTCAATCAAACTCGGACATCTCGGTAGAAGGTATTTCAACAATATTAAACTTGTCTTCGCTATGCCGGTGGGGAATGTGAGGGCAATACGTATGTACAAAAACAAGGGTTGTGTATAGGTTAGTCGGTGGCTCCAGTATTGGCAGATACCTGTTAGAACACGTTGGACTCCGCTGTAACTGAGGGCATCAAAGGATTACCTTCGGAGGGACGCGTGGCCAGTGGTATGTCGGCGACATCGTAGTGTGTTCGTTTTCGGAGCGGAGTTACAGAAGAAGTGAAAATACCAATAAGAAAGTTAATTCCTGAATTGCTGTTCACTGTGGAACAGCCGGAAAAAATGTGTTGCAATAATTGGATTTACGAATTCATTTTGGGCAGGGCTTGTGTTTGGAGTATGAAAAAAACAAAACAATACTAAGACTATTCTTCCAAGAAGTTGTCATTCTAAAACGGTAAATGCATGAGTGGTAAGGTCTCTTATTACCAATGCGATGATCAGATCCTGTATTCACTATCTGGCAAGCTCACTAAAATGGTACCATAAAAGACACATATGGTACGGGTTACGAAGAATTTTATATCAGTAGGCCTATAGTTCTAATGAGTGAAAAAGGAAAAGTAGGTTAGGTGAGACCTAAGAAACGGTACGCGTTTGTGCAATATTATCATGAGGTATCGCACAATGTGAAGGCATGTGCGAAGAAGTTTGGTTTGGACGTTATGTTTAGCACACATTTCAAGTTGGGGACCTTACCCTTTTCCTGCCGAGAACAAAGAGTGCCAAAAGCACACAGAGAGAAATCGGTTTCCTCTGCGACTGGGGTATTGTATAAGATCCCTCTGGATTATTATTTAAATTACATCGGCGATACTTCCAGATGTATAAATGGCAGAATAAATGGCAGACGTCAAAACCAAAGTTCCCAACCCTGAAGTAGCGAAGCTTGCCCAGGAATTCAACAATTGTATAATCCAGTGGGCGGACACAAAAGTCGTGCACAAGCAACGCAATGACATCAAAAGAGTTGTGAGAGAAGTAGTTAGAACGAAGACGATATTCAATTTTATAAGCCAATCATCTTTGAAGCTCAGTAACTCTTCAAAAGCATTTCTATAAAATCAGGTGCGTGTTTTTTTTATTTTAAGGGGAAAGGTTTGAAGTGAAGATCGATGACACCTCTGTTTAGCGTAAGGCGTAACAGTTTGTAAGGTAAGCCTCGAGATGATGGTGCAGGACGACGTGCGCAAGATGCGTTCGTTCAAAAAAGGAGTGGCAAGTTGCATTGCCGAAGTGTTCTAGGTTTGAGTTGAGTGAATATTTCGGCCTTTTGTGTCGAAAGGGTGGCGACCTCGAGGGTAGGATGTCTATAATAAAAGTTTACTGACTAAACTTTTACTTGAGTTTGAGACTTTGTCTTCCTGTCACGTTTTTCTTTCTCTTCCACGCTTGATGTTTTCAGTTTTCTCGCCACAATCGAACGAAATTAATCAAAAGGGTAAATATACATCAGCTGGACTACGCTCTCGTAAAAATTTCGTTGATTGTAAGTGGTAAAGTGGTTGTAAATTGTAATGCTTGGAATACAGTGCTATATATATCTATCTTACACGAAAGCTGATCAGCAAGCATGGTATAGCTACTAGAGAATTATGATATACAGAGTTACTCCCGTAGTGGCCTACGACTTGACAATAGCTAATTTATATTTAAAAAAATATCGCCAATTGCCCTGTAATTGAGAGGACAAACGGCTGACGAACAACCGTGTTTTAGTATAAACGTCTTCCTTGCGCGTTAGCTTGTTCATTCAGAGGAAAAGTAGAGCACGATAAACTTATTGCATAAATAAACTTTTTCACTAATAAAGATTATTACAGATAATTACAGTTATACAAATCTATACAGAACAATTACACAGAAATACCTAAATATTAGACTTTTTGAACTAACTCGCAACAACCTTGTGCTGGTGTTTTTCGGGGCAGGAAATTTCATAGGTAATTCTCATTTGTGAACAGTGACAGTTGGGGTGCTGACGCAGTCTTCCGCGTGTTCCTCTAAGGCGAGCGCCTCGAGCATCTAGCGTACATGAGGATTACTGACAAGGGTGGTTGTTGTGTTGAAAGCTGCACTGCACTGACATGTCCTGCAATGAGCAATCAGATGTCCTGTCGCTGTTCCCTCAAGATACGTTTCATGCTCGCGGGCTCTGCCTTTGATACATTGGGCCGTTTGGCCGATGTCGCATTTCCCGCAAGAAAAAGGAATGCGGTACTGTTGTGAATGAAGCGTTGTGGGCAGTCTCGCAGGTTTTCTTTTTTTTTGTCCTTTGATTAACTTGTCTGCACACGGAGTAAGCTTTGTTGGTCGCAGGGCATACTACGTGAACGTCATTTATTACGGCAATCTTTTTCCAACTTGTGCGTAGCCCTGTGAATGTAGGGTAGCACCGCGATCTTTCTTTAAGTTTTGTCTGTGCTTTCTTTGTCCGACGTTTTACGCTCTCAGTTTTCGCATATGTTCTCACACACGGGTACCACGAGACTTGTTGGATACCCTGATTCTCATAGACGTAGAATCTGTGTGTTGAAGTTTTGCCCTATTTGACGTTCACCCGATTTTTGTAAAACAAAGACTAGAGCCGTACTGGCGACACTCCTCTTGATAGTTCTTTAGTGTCCAGATGTGAACGGAAGAAATCTTTTCGCTGACCTTGGTTACTGCTTCTAGCAAACGTGTTCTTGATTTAATATCAGCGTGAGGCCTTGGAATTTTATATTTTTGTCCACAGGTGATTCAGGCGTGAAAACCAGGTCAGGGTAACGTTCTTGGAAACACCGCTGAACCGTATGTCTGCATCCGTTACTCTGGTCAGGTACCTCTGTGACAATAAGTGCTAAGAAATGGTCTACATATCGGAAAATGGTTTCGACTCATGTATCTTTCATATTGTTTTCGATGATCTTGCCGCATGTCGCCACGTTCATACCACATGATTGCGACGCCACCCGATATGCAATACATACTCCACTCTTTTGCACGACTTGTTGGTCTTGATCTTCTACCACAACCGCGGTTAGATATACACCTAATAGTTCTAAAAACGTGTCTACATTTATTCCAGCGGCGTTCTGAGATGCTTTAGAAACTTGCTTCTTGAAGGCAGATCGGAGAATTGCCGTAAGATTTTTGTGTGTTATCAAATAATACATATTTTGAATATCTGTTGAAAATCCAGATGTGACACCAGCTCCACTTTCTTGAAAATATGTAATCAGTTGTTCCGAATTCTTGATATTGTAGGGATCATCGGATTGTATCAAGGACAGGCGATTGGCCAGGAACGTCAACATATCGATTTGCCATGTTTCTCTTCTCTTGCCCTCTTTGTGGGTTTTCACCGAAAAAGAGAATTATAGTAGTCCTTTCCTTCCGTTTCTTATTCTTGTGCATAGACTGTTGAGGTTGTTAGTATCAAGGAGCTCTAGGACTGTTTGTATAGCGTTTTATTTGCCACCACCACGTGCCAGGGAAACCACTAGCGCGTAGAGTAAGTGTATAGGCTTTGCTTGTAGAGCAAGAGTATCGTGCTCCTTTTTCTTTCAGCGTCATTTCCGTATTTGCGGAGAAGCGGACATGTTCACCGAGCTGAATCGGATTCGTGTGGGAAAGCGGCCTCGCAGGCTCGAAGTTTCGGGCGGATCATATTTCTCACATTGCATTTGCGAATTATACAACCTATACTAAAATAGCAGGAACTTGAAGGTTCCTTGACCATTCAACAATATGTGTAGCAACTGGATACAGTGTATAATCGCGTTATTTTATAACGCGAGCGATGTTTTAAAACATGTTTTCGAAGTCTGGGAAGAAGACGACACGGAGCACGATTGCGTAGCTCGCGCATCCGGGGCTCTTTCAAAAGCGGCGGTCGCTTGCCGCAGTGCGGCCTTGGATCCAACATGGCCGCCCTGGAAGCACCGTTGCGGTACTCTGTTCCGCAAGGCAGAGCATATAGATGTACTCTACTAGCGCGCGGCATCAACAATGAAATAACCCCTGACGATATCAGGCAAATATTCGGTCTAAGAAACCTTCACCAGGGCATGCTATGCAAAGCAGCAAGATCCTCAGGTTATGGACATGAAGGAAACAACGTCCTCTTGAAGATTTTGTAAGTGACAAATGTCCCCACTACAGCGATTTTACGAATTACCTGGCAATGTCAAGATATTCAACAGAAACCATGTGGACCGATTGGTATCTTCTACATTTGAAACAGCACCTGGCAAGGAAATACAAAGACAATAAAGAACTGCGGGACCTCCTGGTCATCGGAGATGTCAACATCTAAAATGAGGCAAAAAAAAAAAGCTTGAACACGGATTGAAGTTTTCTTTCCCACCTCGCCTGCAACCGATTGATTAATTGAGGCCATTTTCTGAAATATTGCATCGAAGGCTCAGGTTGAAAACGCTTCACAAATAATCAACGAAGGGATTTATTGTATCGCGAGCCAAAGAATCTCAGCAAGACTGGCTGGAATTTTCGTTCAACAGCACAGAAGCAAATTAGCAAAAATCTTAGTCAATGTGTTTCTGACAAGGAAGGCGGGTTTGTTGTCCAAAATTGAGGCGCATACACTAATAAAGTTTCTGCCGCCATGGCAAAAAACCTGATTCATGTAAATGCAAAAAAACAACCTGAACAAGCAGTTTTAAAGTTTCTCAATAATAACAACTTGAGAAGTCTCTGTACAACAATAAGGAAAGCAAAGGAAGGACAACTACCGGTCTTTTCCTTGGTGAAAACCCACAAAGAGGGCAAACTCTTTCGGGCCAATATCTTGGAAAAAGAAACCTGTCAAATCCATTAATCGACGTTCCTGGCCAGTCGCCAGTCCTTGATACGATTCGATTATCCATAAAAATAAAGAATTTGGAACAACTGATAACGTATTTTCAAAAAACTGGAGCTGTGTCCCATCTGGATTTTCAATTAATATTTAAGATGTGTACTATACGATTTCACACACAAAGCTTTTGGCAACTTTTCTGATCAAGCATCGAGAAGCAAGGCACTACAGCATTTCAGAACACCGCTGGAATAAATATCGACACCTTTTTAGAACTATTAGGTATATATCCAAACGCGACTGTGGCAGAAAATTAAGACGAACAATTTGTGCAAGAAGTGAAGTATGTATTGGATCTTGGGTTGCGCCGCAATTATGTCATTTGAGCCTCGTGGTATGCGGCAAAATTATCGAAAACAATCTGAAAATACAAGAGTCAAGCCTATTTTTTGATATCTGAACTATTTCTTAGTACTTAGTGCCACGGAGGCAGATGACCAGAGGAATGGATGCCGAAATAGAGTTCAGCGATGATTCGAAGAACGTTTCCCTGACCTTATATCAATTGCATCCACAATAAAATGGCCACCACATCAAACAAATTGGCCTAGATGCATGTGCAACTTTTTTCTTAGTTCCCATTAAGCATAACCCTAATGTTGACCATCTGAAAAAAAATGGCCCAGTTATCATGTCGCCAAGGAACACTACCATGACAGAAGGTGCAAATAAAATACTTATAATAAACTTGCTGCTGCTATAAGAAATTGTTAACATGCCCTTAGAATGCAATTCAAAAAGAAGACGTGAAATGAATCTACTGTGTCTGTTATCTGGGTATCTGCTACCAAATATCTCGCTCAACTGCTCCAATGTGTTTTCACATGTGTCGTAAAACGAACAAAAAAGTTGGTTTAGACGTTTGAGCGATAAAGCGCTCTAGTTTCCTGCCTGCTCACTTCAATAGCTCGCAGCAGTGTCAGAAGAGCCAAAACACTAGCCGTTGTGACAACGAAAAAGTAATTCATAGCGTGACCGCCGCGTCAGGGCAGTGTAGGATGAAAACAGTTGCTGTTGAAAACCATCGACAAAGAAGCCAGTCACTGGCATGTGTCCACTAAATTCACATCTCGACAATGAGTAAGCTCGAGAGGTGTTAGAGTGATCGATATGCACTTATCAACTTCCCGGACAACTAACCAATGCAGGTTGCAGATACGATCTCACCTTTAAAGCAGGTTGCAGATGCAACCTCACCTTTAAATCCTACAAAACGACCCCGGCCTGAGATGCTGATCATACGAGGCGGCGCCAGAGGTGCCATGTATGAGTCTGAAACATGAATTGGCTATGGCCTTACGACTTGCTTCAAAAGAACGACTTAAGATAGGTGGATCCACGGTTGCACTGCTGCAGAGAAGAAATCAAAACTACATGTGGCTGCTTGGATATCGTTTATGGGTGATTTCAAATGCATTTCTTGTGTGTGTGTGGACGTGCGTACCGACGTGCGTCCGTAGATATTTTGTGTGTGCGTCGATTCGTGTGCATGCATCTGTATGTACGCGCGCGCGCATATGCGCCTATATACGTGCGTCCGTGTGCACGTTGGCGCGAACCCGTGCATATGTGCGTGTGCGCACGTGTGCGTACGTGTGCGCGCGCGCGTGTGCGTGCGCGTGTGCAAAAGTGCGAAGGCAAGTCTGTGCGTGCGCGCCTCTGTACTATGTGTGTGTGTACGTGCATGTGTGTGAGCGTCTATGTGTCCGCTTGTGCCAGCGCGCATGTTATTTGTGATTTTCACTTTGTGTGCCCTTGTATAAAAAGGGTCATAAAAATAACATGTATCTGACAGATCTTAATTTGCTTACATTAATCAATCGACCAAGAGGTTTAGTCCTTAGTATTACGGAGAAATATTGAGTCTGCATTTCATAAAACGTCTCTAAAAATAGTGTTTTTAACACTAATTTGGCCAGTGTTAAACACCAGGACACACTAAGCTTGCCGGATATGAACACCATGACATCCTAGTTGTTGCAGAGTGCACACCAAAACCCACTACACTGGTCGATTGGCACATCTAGATACATTATTTGGTGTATTGTGTGCACCAAAACGCACTAAGCTGGTCTGATGTGCACATCGGGGCAAAATATCTGGTATGACGTGCACACAAATACAAACTAAGCCGGGTCTGATCATGACATAAAGATACACTGGTCTCTTCTTGTGTGCACACCAAAGCACACTAAGCTGTTTGATGTTCACCACTAATCACAATTTTTTTGTAATGCGGGAGCGCGCAGCCCTAGACTAGTGGTATTCGTAGCAACTAATCTAGTCCCGTGGGTAACATGGAAGATCTGCTCGAGGGGTGCCCGGCCCACTCGATGGGGACTGCCGCTGAATGTGTGGAAAGCCGCTCGCGTGCTCTTCGCAAACGCCGCCGTACAAATAGAAAAGAAAAACAAAGAGTATATCAAGACCATGCCGAGAAAAGCGAACTTATGATATGTGCACGAAAGCACGCAGCCGATATGCAAACTAAAGCAGGCTTGAAGCGTGCGTGCAGCCTCAGGAGTTCGCCCGATGGAGAGGTTGGCACACTCTTCGAGCGAACCGTTCCATGTTGCCCACGTGATGAGATTAGTTGCCGCCAATGCCACCAGTCTAGCGCTTGCCGGAGAAAGCCGCACGCTCCTGCGTGATAGACAAATGTGATTAGCATTTTTCATATAAGGACGCAATAGTGAAGTCTGGCGTTTACATCAGGAGCACCGGAACACACCACACGGGTCTGGTGGAATTTTCTACGGGGCACGCACCAGCAAGTTACGTTGTCCGTGAAAAGCATGCATTCTTGTTCCGCGGAAGCATATTCGGCGCTTTGGAGATATTTGGCTACATAGAGTTATGGCCGTTATTTACCATTACCGTAATCACAGCAGGTATGATCGAGAGATTTAGCGGGCGGACTGGTGTTGTTCGTAGCATTCGCAACCACGCGTGTGTGCATGTGGCAGGAAAGGGGGAGGGGAGAGAGAGGGGAATTGGAATATCATATTCTACATCACAATAATTTTTTTTTTGGGGGGGAGGAAGTGAAACAGGTATAAGATCCTATAGAAAATATCAACCGTTTTTCACGGTGAACGTGAGAGCAGCACGAAACCTCAGAAGTATCGTGTTTAAATGTATTTCTTACCTTTAATTGCATTCTCTCTATGCAGATTCTCTTTTTCCAGACACCTACAAACTCACGTTGCTTTATCTACATATTCCACTGAAAGAAAGTTTTTCGAAATCTGGGCATTGATCAGAAACTACCGCCTGGGCAAAAGAGCGCCTTACCCGGCAACTTCCAACACTCCCGTTCTTTTGTTTTGTAATGTATATTTGATATAAGTCTTCCCCATATTCCCGCTGTTTCAGCGACTTCAAGTGTCAACTCGGATAAACCAAGAAAAGAAACAAAAATCGAAGGAGTGCGACGTATAAATAATGCAAGGCAAAGTTTACTTATGTATTCGCGACAGGCCCCCAAAAAATCCATATTTGAGGGGGCTGACATCGGCGCAAGCTGCAAGCCAACAATGCGGGGTCTTAAAGCGTGCACACGTATATATGCGCATGTTCTGGCAGATGAATGCAGGCAACCATGTGCGTGTTAACCTGCGTTCACGCGTATATATTTGCAGCCACATACGTTCCCACGAAGCGCGCGTACTCGCACTCACGTACTCAAGTATGCCGCACTATAATTCGCGCACGAACAAGTGTAAGAGCGGACAAGTGCCTCCACTCACACTCGCGGGAAAACATGCGAGGTTTTGTTCGCGCGAGGAGCTAACGATAAGCTACAGAGATGAATACGGGGTGTCTGCTTGTAGTGTACAATAACAAGGAAAGTGGTAGGTGAATACCGACTGCGTGTCATTTGCGACGGAAATTGTCAGGACGGCGGCGGTGCCGTGGGCACGCACCAGCTTCAACGTCAACTGGGCGGGCACGGTAGGGGTATCGAAGAAAGAGAACGAGCGAATTCTGTCAAAGCCCCGACACCGAACTAGTCAAGAGTGAAGGCGGTAAAATAAACAAAAGTCAAGTCCCACGCGTGTCTCCAGAACGGGAAAATATAAAACGATCCCTGCCAAATGTGAAATGTTTTCGGTGCACATTATTCCTTAAAGTACTTTGGCTCTACTGCGGTGTGCAGTATAACGAAAAGCTTCTTCGAGCGGGAGTAGACACGCTTGTCTGAGTGCATCATCTGCGTTTGTCTGCATGCAAATACGCTGGTACATCTACTCTTGGCTATGTGTCAGTCTACATGCACGTGTGTGCGTGTGTGTTGGGTTGCGCCTGCCAGGCGACATTTTGTGCATTCTGGAGCGTTCTTGTAAACTGAAGGTCCACACTTTCACTTCCATTCGTTTGAAGAATGTAATCCTTTCGCTTCGAAGTGTAATTTTTTTAATTATTTATTTATGACTACACTTGGTTCACCCGACGCTACGAGCTGATGGGACTAATCATAGAGCCTTGAAAGTGTACCATCATGTTGTTCATCATAATTCTTCAGGTATTCTCTCAATGTGGATTAGTCATAAATGGAGAAGGCCTAGTGACTTGAGTTTTTGGCGCTATTTGACAGGTACAATTGAGTCGACGTCGGCTGCGTTTGGACTAAAGTTTAGATAAAGTAATCTTAAAATATAGAAGTGCGTTATCGAAATAAAAGTGTCTATCCTACATATCGTTTTCATAAAATGCATTAAATAAAAAGAAACCCATAAAACGACGACCATTGCCGTTTTGATCCCTAAAGACAAAATCAATTAAACGAACAAAATATTGGTCGAGTTCAGTTTGAAAGTGGTCCCCTTTTGCACGATTGTTTTAGAAGTCCTGTGTCGGTCCAAAGTCGACAACAGCATTTGATGCATTCTCGGAATCGTCAACCGAAAGATGGCTTTGCCTTCGACAGCCGTGCAACAGGTGTAGCCACACAAAATCTGCACTAGCGTCTGCGTTGTCCTAAATCGAGTATTCGCTCTTTTCTTTTTCTCTATCAACACCTGCACTATTTTTCTTTTAAATACTATCGCATCTAAAATATAGGTAACAACAACCCAGATTTTATAATAGTGAATTCTCTTTTTCTGCAGAGATAATGAATAGAAAATCAGGAATGACACACACGTGTAGTCGAGGGCAGGGTATAATTTCCCTAGCTGCTCAACACAGGCGCATAGTCGGAACGCGAAATATCACGCTATTGTCTGCCGAATATATCGATCGAATCAGCCAGTTTGACTACACCACTGCTACCGCAATTCACCGAGCGAACTTCATTCTTTCTGCACATGCGATAACCCCCTGCAGCTCTGCGCGAGCAGAGCACGAGACGGCACGAGCCGTCTCGTGCATTGTCACCTGCCTCCTGTGAAATATATTTTCGGCTGTGATAAATAGACCATTTGCTCTCTTACCCAAGCATCAAGGAGAATGCAGGGATTGGTGTTCCACGCGCCACACGCGCACGCCTTTCCTGTATAAATGATTCGAAGTAAATAACCAAAAGAAAGCATGGACGAACGCGCGTGCAAGATGCAATTTGTTTTAGGTTTTTGCTTTGGAAAAGTTACTACTGCTGAGGCCAGCACGTGCGGCGCCTGGAACACCAATCGCTGCATTCTCCTTGATGCTTGGGTAAGACAGCAATAGGTATATTGGGATTTTACTAATCGCATATCGTTTAGTGCGCCAAAATAAAACTAGTACACGGGCGTTGAAAGCCTAGAGCCTGCTTCTTGGTACGAAAATGTGAAAAAAACATAGCGGATTATTTCGTACTTCGTTTTTTTTTGCAAGCTGTCCGCCTTTTCACTGTGATGCATGCGCCGCGCCAAAGCACTTGAGACGAACTCAGCTCATGCACTGAACACGAACAATGCGAAACTCGGACGTATGAGCCGGTTAACAATCGATCCATCGACGAATATTTCAATTCAGATTCGTGGCGGCATTTATCATTACTTGAAAACGACGAGTTCCATGGTATACTTAAAAAGCACTCAGGAAGCTTGGAGCCATTGCCTTCGCTGCAAAAGCATGTAACAACCACGTAATTTCTCGTTTCACGCTTTTTTTATTTTTTTTTCAGTTGAGGTTTAAGACAAAGGAGGAAGAAGTTGGAAAATCATTTCATGGTTCTTTTAAGGAATGGCGGTCAAAGGCATGTGCCGAACTCTTAGTTAGCATTGGCCCATTCAGATGCTGGGAGAACTGGAAAACAAGTTGTAGGATATAGCTTCTCTGTGTGAATAGATTTTTTTTTTTTTAAGTTTCGCAAGCTGGGCAATGATATTTCGCCCACCAGTGTCTCGGCTGTCAGGATCAGAGACGTACGACTCCACAATTCAAGAGAAAATGGCGGAAGAGGGAAGAAGCACTATTTTTGAAAAGTTACAGGAGGGTACGTAAGACTGCTAACGTGCAGGAATTCGAAGGCATTCGTATACGTAGCGCATTGCTACAACTTGTGCGCGGTGCTGAGCCCGGCCGTGCAACCGCTGCGGAAGCTGCCCCGGCGGGCTCTTTGGCATGGCGGAGCGTCCCTCTCCAGGCCGCTGCGCCATGGAGGGGGCTTCTCTGTGGCGTGGCGTTTCTTGAAACGATGACGCGCACCAACCAATGGGAATTTATGCATCAATTCGCTGCTACAGACTACAGGCTTCGCTTCATGGGACCGGAGAATTTAGGTGCCGTTTTGCGCGGCTTCAAAAGTTGATGAAGCCGGTTCGCCTCATGGCACAGTTAATGCTTTCGTATTAATACATTTAGTATCACCATCGTCACGTACGGCAGAATAATGAAAAAGGGTGTCTTGGCTACATGCCGTCCCGCGTGATTTGGCTGCGCGCTGGAGGAGAGAAAGCTTAAGCTCCTCCCTCCAGTTAACAACTTCCTAATGACTATGCTCCCTAACAAAAAATAAAAAAAACGTTTGAGTTTAGTTTTTTGCAGGGCATCGAGGCAGCTAACCAAGGCAAAAAGGATTCCAGCCAACAACCAAGCTCATAGTACGATTATATCGAAAATATCCGATTTGCACAGAGACACTGTGGATTTGAGCAGTCACGCTTACTGTTCCTGTGAACATCGCATCATTTTTAGTGTGATTGTATACTTCATTACTCTATGGGACCCTTCAATATTTTGCCGTTTTTTTATGTCGTGTTTTGCAGGATTTAAATCTCCCTGGCTTTTTCTTAGTATGTATATTTTCATACGGATAAGCCTAGCGCGCTCACCTATGGACGTGTCTAAGAAGAAAAAAAAACATGCAATTAATCAAAATAGCGAGCTGCTTTTTTTTCGGCTTTTTAATGTTTTTTTAAGGTCTTCATGACAAAAGGAAGAGAGGAGAAAATAAGCGAACTTTCAGAGTAAAGACAGTAGATGCAAGAGGCCAATGTGTGACTGTACAGTCCCTCACTCTGGACTCCACGCGTGGGTTGGAGAGGTGCCAAAAATAAACACGGAAGAGCAAGCACGATAAAAAACCTACCTTTGTTTTGCTTTATGCGACGCTGGGCTAGCTGGTCTATAACCAGGAATAAAAACTTCAAAAAACAAACGTGGGTTTGTTTGTCGTGCTTGCTCTTCCGTTTTTATTTTTGGCGCCTCCTGGTACAACCTGAAACTATTTTTATTAATGAAAACAACCGTGAACGTACACCCGACCTGGAGTAAATGTATAAGCCTTTTTTACACTTTCCATGTATTGTTTTTTTACTCAACTTTATTACCAGGTAAGAACCGTGATTATTTGGCCTAAAACTGTGCTTGCGCTCCGGCTCGTAAAGGTAACGTAAAAAAAAATAGTGAGCTTTTCAATTTAGGCGCTTAAGATTTTTTTTTTTGCGTTAGTGCTCGCCGGACGTTTAACTTTTTTTTTGCTGTCATAATATATTATTTTGTATAGCTTACACGCCTTGACGAGCTCTTATAAAACCCTTCTATCTATTTTTTGCAGTCTTGTCTTAAGTTTAATTTGTAAACGTATTTCCTACTACACTAATATTTATCATAATTAGTCACGTCCACTATACACTTTTAGGTTCTTCACAATATAAACCGTTAAAAAAGCCATGTCTAATTATCGTAATGTATAAAACACATACAGGCTGCTATTTTTCTTATTTTACCTCTTTGCTACAGCAAACTGCTCAATGTGTGATCAAAACAATTGCTTCGCTTGTAATTGCTCAGACGTCAAGTTATCAAGTTCTACGTCGTGGATCCGGGTCTCTGGAAGCAACGCCATGAACACCGCAAACGGTATTACAGCAGTGCGGTAGACAACCCGGCAAACTGTAGTTAGTGTGTTTAGCCTCAGACAACCTACGAGCACTGTAAGTTCCTAACTTATGATGGTGTCGCCATAAGCAGGTTCCCTAGTTAGTGGTAAAAATGTCAGCGTAGACACTCGAATACCTGCGTACATGCATCGCTACACAGCAAATAATCAATGACTGGTTTAAAAAAGAAGAAAACAAAAAAAGATGTGCTTGACCTCTTGCCAGGACAGAGCGGTGTTTTTGCCCAGCTTTCGTGCTGACCCAGGAAAACAAGAATTATCTTCTTTCACGACTTAGACTTGATGGATAAAAATGATCAATGCTTCTCGCCCAAATATTTGTCAAGCTAGTTCATGGAACATAAATATTTAGCGGACTGAGGGAATCACAGTAGGGTACCCACTCATGTATTTTTCAAGAGTTTCAAGTATTAGCTTCAGCAAACATCGTTGCCAATTCAAACGCAAGCGCAAAAGTAGGAACACATTTTAAGAAAATTTATGTTAAAAATATATATTTAGATTAGAGGCACAACGTCATAACCACCGCAACGTAGAAACGGCTGGTTCTGTCTGTTAACTTGAACTAAGTAGAACATCATGGGCTCGTCCTTCAACGATCTCGAAACTCATTAAGCCGCTTTTCATGTTAAACGGTGTCTCCCCTTTTCTTTTTTATGCGTTTGCTTTCTCTGCACTTTGTTTGCTTAATTCCACTCTCGGCATCTCCAGCATCAATTGTCCGTTTTCTCTAATTGGAGCTCGCCGTTTTCAGTTCATCTTTTTTTTTTTTCACTTCAAGCTCACCGTAAAAAGAAGACGCTGGAGGAATATATTATTGCTAACGATCGAGCAGGGAATTTTTTCCTCATTATCGGACCATTCATATTTAAATTATCCTTCTACGAACGAGAGAGCGGATGTCTGTAGATCACTGGCCTCAGCAATGCGTGTTCAATATCCCACTGGCAATGATCATTTATTTATTATGTGAATATTTGGGTTGGGTAAGTACTTCTCAATTCTTTTTTTCTTGTTCCAACTATAATTGATTAATTGCTTCCCGCTTAGTGAAACCATCGGTAACACGCCAGAGAAGCTCCCAACTTGGCTAAAGCGTGGCAACCATAAGGGCCCAATTTCGGTCATGTTTTTTTTTGCTCCATGTCGCTTCTCAGTACCACAGTATGCTGCCTAACTATAGCCCTAGTTGGGCGATCCCTGGGCGTGCCGAAATTTAGATTTTGCGTGGTCTCCCACAGGAGTGTCAAAGTAAGTCCAATACTTGAGCAGTAACTGTCAAAGTAAATCTTAACTAGGGGATCCCGAGCATGCCAAAGTTTGACATTTCTCCGGCTGGCCAGTGGAATGCCCAATACCTGCACAAAAAAAAACCCAGAGTCATGTTAAAGTTTGGCTTTTCTCTGGTTCGCCACAGAAGTACAAAATTAAACGCCATGACTGAGCCAAAACTGCCAAAGTATGTCCTACTTTAAAAGCTTAAGGGCACGCCGAAGTTTTGTTTTCCTCTGGTCCGCCACAGGAATGCCAAAGCAACTGGCATATCTCGAGTAATAACGGCCAAAGAAAATTCTAATATAGCGATTCGAGGGCGTGACAAAGTTTCGGTTTTTTCTGGTTAGCCACTATAGTGCCAAATATGTACCAAAAGTGTCAAATAAAACTCGGAGGCCTCCCGAAGTGTTTTTTTACTCGTGGGAAACAATGGCGTTCTTTTGAGTGCTCCTAGAACAAAATTAAATCAAATAGGCGTTTGAAACACTATGGTCAGATGTCACCATCTCTGTTGCTTAGCGGCACGGCGATATTTGGCAGTATCGTGCCAGGAGCAGCCGAAAATCGGGTAGAATTCTGGCCAAATATCCAGTTTTGCACCGTGACGTAATATCCGGCAGGTTTTGTCATACCGTCGTTACGCCACCATCCTAGTATTTGCGCAGCATATTGCGTATATTCCACGGATTAGACTTTCGCCCGGGTATCGGCGCGATATGTAAGGCAATATGTAAGTAATACGAATCGGCCTGGGTATCGGCGGGCGTTGCGAATGCGTCTGCTCTCTACCCGCCGGACGTCGTGTATGTCTTATTTCTATAAGCCGTTGTATATCAATTGTTGCATATCAATCGGATGCACGGACAATCAAAATTATTTTCGATCTCTCCAAGTAGTTTATTAAACCCATATCAGCACACACAGCTTGTTCTCGACACATATACAAAATAGATACTTCTGTGAAAAGTGGAAAGCACATTAATAAATAAAATTAACACCGTTTTTATGCCCAGCAAAACTCATCTAACAAACACGACAGATCGTGGAGATTAACACGGAAGCAAAATCACTATTAGAAGCATTCTTGCAGTGTACCTGCTAATAAAAGAACGATATCACGTAATCCTTGATAGATGCATAATCCGACTCCGGCAGCACAAAGCAACACTAACAAAAAGTAGAAAAAGAAGAAGATCGCCCACATTCAACTGAAGTCTCGATGTCGCCGAAGATTCGTTTTTTGTCAAAGCGCGTCCCACAAACACAGCACAACAATTCCACAGACCACGACAGAGAAAACGGCCATTAACGAACAGTTAGCATCTATGTACTCCGCCCGTTTACGCGAAATAGCACGGCCACGACTGCAACGCACGAAAGCAACAGAACATCAAAGAGCGCATTTGGAAACCAGTCCTACGTGGCCCCTGACTCATCTCCATAACTTTCCAAACGGCAAAGGCTACGGACACAGTGATCCCATCAGCGCGTCAAAGTGAGCCACGTGAAAAAGTTTCGTTCAAGCGTTTTTGTCCTACGCGTCCTATGGAGAGAGAGGTTGCGCGTTTCGTTCGATCACACTAATTTGCTTAAAGCGGCCATTGCGCTCGCTCACAGCCACACAGAAAGAAAAGCAGGTGGGGAGGACTAAGAAAAGGCGAGATTGAGGGAAGATGGAAAACTGTGGACAATGCAGCTAGGCTCCCTCTGCATTTTCGTCAGTCTTTGTGGGTCTAAATATAAGCAAGTACCATTTAGCTTCATCTTTTTTTTTGTTCATGTCGTCAACATAGCCAATTTACAAACGAAAAAAAAAACCGAGACAAGGGAAGAGGAAGGGACCAAACACAACCTGTTTGTCCCTTGCTTTTCCCTCGTCTGTTTTTTTTTTTCACGTATGAATGTTTATTAGCTAGCTTGCGCCACAACTCTTTTTCTGTTACAAACGCCACTTACGTGACTCAACGAAACACGGCGGGAGGTCCAGAAGGCAAAGGCGCAACTTATCTGACACTTTACAGACATGTTGTCGGGCTAGTTGGTTCATGGTGCTGGGTAAGTTTGTCGGCGCAAACATAGAGAACGAGCACGAAGGACTGGAAAAGGACAAGCTCCTGTCATTGTCCACTCCTTCGTGTCTGGCCTTTATGTTTGCGCTAAGAAGAATAATGACAAATATCGTCTGGATCAAAATGGTATCGGCACATTATTTCCGCTTTGACACCAATATCGACGCAATAATCTGTGTTCGCTGTGTTGATGTTGTCAAACGATTTAAATGAACATTAAAATAAATCACCGCCGCAAGGATTTTGTTCCTAGTTTCACCGAGTATAAGGCGGGCGAAGTAGAACAGAGCCACGGCGGCTCTAGCTTTTTCTTATCGCTAAGCTTTGACAGTGGTCAATCAGGTAACCCTACCTCTGTGGCTAACTGCAGACCAATTGTTTGTTACTTGCATTGTCCGCAGCTCCTTGCGGCTCTTGCCGCAGAGTTCAAATTTATGTCCTTTGCTGTTTATTGTGTTTGTTAATGACATTCATGAAGTGATACAGCACTCCACCCTGTCCAAGTTCGCTGACAATATGAAGCTATATCGCTCAAATTCAATGTCTTTATAACTGCGCCTTCCTGCAAATTGACATCGATGCTATATGTACATGGTGTGTAGATAATCAGATTGACCCAAATCTTCGTAAAACACAGGTCATTTCGTTCACACGCAAAACCCTTCCTGTTCTTTTTGATTACTGTCTAAACAACGCTCATATTAAACGTGTGTCGGTTGTGCGGGGTCTTGGCGCTATGCTAGACGAAAAGCTGAACTTCAACACTCATGTTGGAAGGATCCTGTAAACCTCTTTCAACGTGTTAGGCATTGTTACTCGCATTAGTTTTGTTTCGTGATCATTTATGTTGTTTATATTTCGCGATAATTTATGTTTTTTTTCATATTGTACAGAAGCCTTATTTTGCCCAAATTAGACTTTGCTTCAGTTGTCTGGAACAACCTTAGTGCCACTGCTGCAGCGACGTCAGAGCGTGTCCAAAAACAATTTGCACGTACGTTTCACGCGAAGACAAGACCTGTCCGAGCCCTACTCATATGTGAATTTGCTCAATCGCTTAGGATTGGTGGAGTTAAAAAACAAAACGCGGCAGATGTAATCTCATATTTTTGTTCAAGTGTTTGCACGGGTATTATGACTGTCCTTTTATTGTGTCTTGCATCAATCTAAATACCCCTGTTACACGTTTTCACAACAACCGCACATTTGCCGTTAATTGCATTAATTGTTTCTCTCCTATAGTTCACATACATAACTAATTATTCATCTTGATATGCGCCTTGACTTCTTTAATGATGACATAAGATCATTCAAGAGAAGCGTTGATAATCTGATATAGTGCCTTGTCGTCGGGTCGTTTTCTGGATTTATTTGTGTTGCCGCTTTCACCTTTGTAATCTGACTTGGTGTTCTACCGTCCTAGGCTTCTGGCCATTGGTAGGCACTAAAAATAAATAAATAAATTTAAAATGCAAGACGTGCACAGAGGTACGCTCGTTTTCGCAACACGGCGCCTAATAATGGCATGCGTTGAGGCGACGTGTGCACATCAGCCTCGCGTAGCTTTCGCTCGACGGCAGTAGTTAAGGTAACGTCAAATCACTCTCATGGCGCATCCCACTTCCTGGTTCATACTGCGTATATACATCATACAAAAGTCAGTCTGCAAACAGATTCGAACGCAAGTCACCATGATATTCTTGTTCCTAATGTCGGATGGCAACACGTTCAAGGAGAGACTGGGCACAAGGCAGTCGAACCACGGATAGCGCGGTGACCAATGTCAGCAGGTTGCCTTTCGTCTGATGTATAAGCGGTATAACCCCGACATTACACCGTGTGTTACTCTTTGACCAGGTATTGGCGTATGTACGTACGCGCGAGTACAAGTAAGCCGGCGCCAATCTGCGTTTAGAAAATCACCGTTGTTTGATCGAGCCGCGGCAAAGCATTCGGCCCACCACTTGCGCTGGAGAAATCAAGGAACACCCAAAATAATATAACAAGTTTCCGGCCGAATCCAACTCAATTTTGATTTAATTAATCTGCATACCACCCGTGTCCTACTAATACCCCGTCGGTGATCTATCTCCAAAGGTAAATAAACCAGCGCCGACGGGACCGGCCTTGATTGCGAAACTCTGGCATTTGTAAAAAAATTGGGGTTCAAAGATGCCGAATGGTAACCGTACTAACACACAGTGAAGTTTAACTTTGACACATGTTAGGCGATTTGGGCCCAGAGATGCTAGACGGGAGCCAATCTTCCTGGCAGTAAGAATAACTCTGGCACTCGTTTGGCAACTTTGGGCCGAAGCTGCCAGGTGCAGCCAAACGATCAGAACGCGAAGCTAAATTTGGCACTTGTTTGGCAATTTGGTCCAAAAGATATCAGATTACAGCCCACCTACCAAGAACTCAGCATAAATCTGGCACTCGTTTGACGATTTCGGCCCAAAGGGCCAGATGACAACAGAACTACAAGGGGTGGAGCCTAACCCTGGCACTTCTTTGGCGAATTGGGGCCCAGCCACCCAGAATCTTGCCAAATTAGGTCAGATTTTGCTCTACTTTTGCTTTGCTAGGCTTCCCAAGGCCCAAAACTCCTAAACAAATGCAACATTTTGCTCTGTGCCTACCACAAAAACGCGCGGCAACATTAAATCAGCGTTCCATTCTGTTTTAAATAGGTGGTCAATTATAGATCAGGGGACTGTTAGACGGAGAATCATCAACAACACA
The DNA here is from genome assembly GCA_037355805.1 of Ixodes ricinus. Lineage (NCBI taxonomy): Eukaryota > Metazoa > Arthropoda > Arachnida > Ixodida > Ixodidae > Ixodes > Ixodes ricinus. The sequence continues at coordinate 185,969 of JAZHYW010065569.1, forward strand.
AACAATATTGTACAAAATGACATTATCGTGCAAAAATATTTATTCAGCAAAGAAAAGGTACCGCCTGCATTTCTCAAACAATAAAGCCCGTGATAGTGATCCCAACTTTCTGCACGAAGATGAGAGCGTGACCTTCGATGCTGCTCTAATAGTGTTCTCCACACTTGCGAGAGAGAAATATGGAGACATAAATGTTAACTGTAATACTTTGTAAGTAGCTTAAAAAAGTGCCTAATTTTAGTACGCGACCTTCCAAAGTGCAAAAAAAATGAAAAAAAATAAACACCCAAGTTCAGAACTTGCAAAAAGAGTTTGGCAGCATGAATGAAGCATTGCCAAACATAAAAGTGACATTTTCAATGTGCTTCTTCCTGTTCGCCGTGTTGTCCAGTTGTGCGCAGTGCATAAATATGCCAAGAATCTTCCGATGAATCAAGTTTTCAACGCAAGGATTATTCCTCACATATTCGGAAGAACTCACCCGGCGATAATCAATTTACCGCCTCGGTTTTCACTATGTCTCTTAAGTTCATAGGATGCTTATAAAGAAAAGGTCCCTTTTAAAAATTAAATTGCCGCTTTGAGTTTTGGGCGATAGATCCATTTTATGTTCCTACTCATAAATGTATTATCTATGCTCTAATATATTGCTCGAAATTGCGCATCTTAGATTAATTCGTGGTTTCAGATATAATGAAATCACTTTGAATGGAAATCGATCATTTTAGCTCCCATAAATTTCAGGAGGTTATTTGTGTAGGCAAACAATATACGAGCTAAAATAAAACACCGTATTACCTGGGGCATAAAATAGTTATTTCGACGGCTTGAAGATTTTTGATTATAAAAAAAAGTCGAACCTAGCGTGGGCATGCTGCTGTGATAGAGTGCGTAGTTTATAATAGAAATGCGAGAATAGTTACAAAACAAACAAATATCTCGCCTTGTTTTATTACAACTTGTCAGAGCGTCTGCCCAGTTCTCCAATATGCTTGTTCGACTGACATTGTATTCTCATTGGTTGATTTTGTAATCATCGTTTACTTTTGTGATAACACAGGTAAAGCAATTTACCGGCGATATTATAGTCCAAGACAACTCGAGGAAAACAAGGAGCTAGCTTAATATATTCGCGCCTTCGTGATTAGGAGACTGGTTCTCCGCCTTTCCAATTGGCCAATCTCGCAAACAGGCGTCTCAGCGCTAATAAGGTGCCCGGGCATCTTCACGGTCGCGTTTCTTGAGTGTTGGGCGACTCAATACACCACCGCGGTCTTTCGTAAGGAACCCCTGCATTTACTTAATCACAGCTTTCCCGCCGATAGCAACAACGCAGTTTGAGAATAATTGACGAATTCGTTGGCAAAGTGCAACTTCTCCGGTAAACGATTCTGTCGAATCGTATTTTCTGTCTCCACGCGCAAGGACATCCGCTGGTCGCGATGACGCATCTCCGGGATCACAGCGCTCTCCGGACCGATATATCGCTCCAAGTACGCTACGCGGCGGCGTTTAGTAGAGCAAAAGGTAATGCGCCATAACGCGCCGCTGGGCGCGCTTACAAATGCGGGCTGATCGCCACGGCGAGCAATTACCGCCCGCAGCGTCGGAAAAGGGCATTATTTCAGAAGCCTCGTTTGACGTCCGTGTATTGTACGTGACCCGCATAGACGAGGACGACGATGCGCGAGGATCGTCTTCCTGTAGGCGGCGTGGCGGCGTTTTGCTGCGTGGCCGAACCCACCGGAGCGCTTCAATCTCGGTCGTGCGCAGCAGGGCAGGGACGAGCCAGGAATGCCGGAAATGTGGCGGTTAATTTCACCACCGCGCCCTCCCCCGCCATTTTTTTTATCTTTGTCGACTTCCGCGCGTAGGAGATGAGACTTACCAGGAATCGTACCGGAGTGCGCGTGCGCGGGTCGCCCAAGTTTTCACGCAGGCTGATGCCGGCGCGGCTGCTGTCGATGCCAAACGGGAGGAGCGAATGAAACTCACCTGAAAAGGAGAAAACAAACATGAAGATATCAATGCTTCATCGCTTAGCAGAGTTAACTTTAGGAGCGTTTCGAAACCACTGATGCCCGCAGACGATCCCGGGCAGTGAGTGTTTCGAGGGCATACATTCGAGGGCACGATAAATTGTTGAACGTTCTATGCTTACTTAGATATTACTTAGAGTTGAAATCGCGTTAAAGAAATGGCGCTTACGGTCTCTACTGATACAAGACAAGAAGCTTGGTCGACTGACTTTACAATCTGTTTAATTCAGCCTCATGAGCTTTTGGTATGAGTATTTTCTTTTTGAACTGTGAAAGTTTGTTGCATATTGAAACTCCAGAAATTTTTATACTTGTATTTTTTTATTTGTAACTCTATATATATGGGTACCCGGAAGTTAATATATTATTTTGTGTCCCAACTCATTGCAGACATTCAACTTGTTTAGTAGCGTTGGCGAATGGGCTATTTGGTAGTTCATTGTAACGGGTGTCAAACAGCGCAGAGACACAGATAGAGTAGGAGAGTGAAGAGAAACGCGATGCTGACTTCCTACTGAGCTTTAATGGATCTCGCAACGAGCATAAAGACACCATTTGCCGGAACCAAAATCTAATTTCTTTGTTTTGCAGTGAGGTATATTGAACGTTTTTTTTACGTTTTGTTCTTAAATGATTGGACCAAAGACATGGCGAACGTGATCAGTGCAGCCGAACAAAAAGCAACATTAAAACCACCGCAAAATGTGAACAAATATGTGTCACGATGACTTAAGTGAGAAGATTGATTACGATGCATTGCAATCTTTGAATATAAGTGTACAATACTTGAAAGCCTTGTAGATGTATTGAATTTATTCGTTTATCGTGCGCCAAGATAATGACTGCACACCCAAGCTTGAAGGTGTTACAGACATATACTGAAGGGCGGTTGTAAATTTTGCCAGTTGGCACCATTTAAATATGATGAAATAGAGCTCCAGTAAACACTGACATCCAGAAGATACGGACAAAGACAACGTCTGACTCGCAACTGAAGTTTATTCTGTCAAAAAGCAACAATTAGTGTTTTCTTGTTTGTGTTTGTTTCTTCGTCGTCCGTGTTTATTTAGGCTGTCTTTCATCCTCGTTAACAGGCATATATGTTTTTTTACACGATCGCCAAATACTTGGCCCAATGAAAAATATTTTACACACATAATATAAGCACACAGAATGCAAGGGTATTAGAGCTCGATACTCAAAGGGAGAAAATTAAACAGGTATAAAACATCAATAAAAGTAACTCTGCCATAAAGAAGCAACAAAGGGCCCTCTTATATAACCCATCTATTTATTTGTTATTTGCTTTTCTGATTTTCAAATGATGTGGCTACACTTCATTACAATTCTATTGGCCCACGCACCACGCTGGTTGATTACTGTAATACGGTTTCTAACTTCCTAACAACGAAATGGTGTTGTAAAATGTTCATCAGACCTCACACAACTTTGCGAACATTTCGTTCTTTAGAAATTTGTTTTACCAGCATTGTGTTTTTAGATATTAAAAAGGTTTCGTAAAAACATTGTTATTTAAATTACAGTCAAACTATATGAGTTCGGTAAAACACCTCAAACGAAAGCTGTACTGCAAGAGTAATATTTTGTATGTAAAATATTTAGGTGATTATTTTTGAACTGAGAAAAATGGCAAACGGTAAGCAGGGTTCCAGAACATTTTATTTAATATATTGATATATGCCCACAGTAATATCGAGTCCCGCCAGACCTGCAGATTATTACGTTTTCCTTGGAACTGCCAATTTACCTCCCCGATAGGCAAAAACAACAGAGCCAATGATAGTATACATATGTCAATTGCATTATGTTAGCATTCAGTTCCAGCTCTCACTATTATCAAGCAGCGAGAGCAGAGCACGCGCTACGACCATTTCACAGGACCTCCCGTTCCTAATCAAGCTTGGCAGAAAACGGTGACCTTGTCGTCAGGTTGAGTTTTGTCTTGTAATAGGCCTAAAGATGAATTCCGACGGTGAGAGTCATTGGATAAGTGTGCAGACTGAAAATATTGTGTGCAAAGAGACGCTAAACAACAATAAAGGTAGTAAAAATATGGGCGAGTGAGCCGTGTTTGAAACGTATCATTTGTATTGTTCCGTTTGGTTCTATAGTCCTCCCTCAAGGATTTTATATTCTATGCAGCTTATTCCCTATCCTAAGTATAATGTACGAAGGTGCGTGAAGGTATAGGCACCAGTGGGTAGTTTTATATATCCCAAAGCCTGCGACAAAATGTCGAAATGACATGCATGTAAAGACACCCTGCTCGTGAAGCCATACACGCGAGACTGACATCGAAACAATTCACGACCAGTTGGTTATAAGCGGATTTAATTAAATAAGACTGAAAAGTTTCAACTTTTTAGACGAGTTGGTAAATCACACAAAAAAGCGCAAATGTCTTCCAATACATTTTTACAGTGCAGTTCCACTCCTGGCTAATGAGCCAAGTTCAACCTCATTAGTAAGACAGAGGCGACGCTGGCAACTATGAGCCATCGATCAGTGTGCGCGTCGTAGCTACGAGGGAAGTGTTGCCGCGTGCAGCACTTAACTTAACACACTCTAATTTCTGCTGAAGGTTTTAATTCATAAATTAATTTCGATGCTATCGCATTAATGCTTGTTCCCAATGGCTTTAGACGTTTATTCTGGTCATCGTTTCTTAAAGGGGCAATGCAACAGTTTTTGTACTTTGCGCAAATACCGCTTTGAACTGGTCCCTGACGTTAATGACCTGCGAGACACCCATTCCTTTTTCACCACATGATACCGAAGCGCACAAAAATAAAATTCACAGGGTCTACCATGTTAGTCCTAAGACGACTTAGAGGCAAAAGCCCAAGCGTCGATGTAAATGTGATACCGAACCTCCGAAGACAGCGCGCTCCTGACGACGCACTTTTGGCCCAGTTTCAATGATACCTTTTGTGTGGCAGACGTCTTTTCGTACTTTTCTTGTCACAAGCGTGTTGTCGCTCAAGGACTTCGAAGGGCGACTGAACGATGATAAATATTAAACCTCTGCCTTAAAGAAAAAGAAGAAACAAAAGCAGCAGCGTTTTTCCGCTTAACTTGCAGCCACAACAAGTGGCCACGTGATCTGCAGCCGATTATATGCCGCCAATGTTGATCATAGCCACGCGCTGGGGTTGGAAAGGCACAGGACACGCGCTGGGTTCCAGCCATCATTGTGGGTCGGCCATTGTCGTCATTACAGCGATTAAACATGCTGCACTATTCGAATGCCTCTTGAGCTATCGATAACCATGGGCCCAAATCGAGAGTCCACGCAATTCTCGGGTTTAGTCTATGAGCCACATTCAGATATCGTCACTGGAGGATACTGCGATCCCCTAGTTATGTGATCAAGTTCCGCGAAGGAGAGATTGAGTGAAAACGCTCGCTTTTGTCCTTGAAATTGCGCAGCAACGAAGACGTTTCTTGGACAGTGGCGTTGCGTGCGAGAATTCTTGAGTCCCACTAGTGCCAGTAACCTCGTGTAAAGTGAAAAAAACATTCTAGTTAATTATGGTTGCAACGCCCCTTCAGCATTGATTATAAAAAAAAACATCGGGGGGCCATGAGTCTACAAGTTGTCCCCCAAAAACATTACAGAAAGGATTGTATCATGAAAAAATAAGCTACGCTTAGCCAAACGCTCGTTCAGAATTAACCGTTATGTTATTTTAAAGTTATAAGCTATTTTCTCAAATAATAATTAAAAATAGCGGCCGACAGATATATCAAATACATGGTGTCTGGGGCGCCAGTTAACAAAAACAATCGAGAATGGGCACCTTTTTTAAAACATATTTAGGATAATAACATTTAACTCTTGAATAAGATAATGTTAAGGATGACACATTGGCATCTAGTTCGGACCTCTAGCGCTGCATTTGGGCCGAGAATGAGAGTTCGGCGATGCACAGTTCACTCTTGCAAAGAAAAAACACTGTATTTTTTTAAACACGCATGCATATATATATATATAAAGTTGGCTAGATAAGACAGTCGAGATGAAATATCCCAACAGGCATTAGTATAGATACCTGAACACGCGTCTATGCACGACGCGCCTCCAGATGTGGCGGTGCTGTCGTCACTGCGTACGCAAAGTCACTTCTGCAACGTGACTCGGGGCTCTGCGCGTGTGCAGTGCCCGGACCTGGTGTGGGCGAACACTGCTTAGGAAACAGCGCGCTGCTCTATGGCGACGTGAACGATTGAATTCATTGCAGTGTTCGGCCTGCCACGATTGGCCGAATGCTGACAATGATGTCAGCAAAGGATTTCTCATCGATGGAAATAAAAGTTACGTAAAAACGTTAATTTTGATGCGGCTGGCAGATTTGCTATGAGAGCGCAATGATTTGAAGCTTGCACCGCGCTCATGACAAACACCATCGAACTTGTCGTTCGCAAGGTAATGACGCCAGGAGATGGAAACATATTAGTGCGCCACCCAAAACATATCGACTCCACTAGACGATTGCAAATCAGGAATATGGTGCCCGACATGTTACGGCTCGTGTGAGCAAGCACGTGCCAATGCAGACCTGCCAAAGCTAGTGCCACCAAATAAGCTACGCTTCGGATTAAAGACACTTGCTTATACTGAGGATAAAAGTCATGGTGGCCGGCTATCGGAAGGTTTATCTGAATTTACAGAAACCGTTTTTCCGTCCTCAAGAAATGTTTAAACAGTTCGCGACTAAGCAAAGCAATATCCCGCGATCTTCCGAACACCGAATCTAATGCTGAGGAAGTCGCAGTTTTGAATCATGACGATCGGCAGTTGCGTCTGCTCTGCTCAAGCCCCAAAATGGCGGCGCCCACAACAACGTCGGGGAACAGAGTGCCGATACTCTAAGCGCGGCTCATTTGGTGTCTCTAGTCAAAGCTATCTTCACGCGGATGCTGCACGTGCTTGCACGCATGGGGAGGAACCAGTCGGGACGGCATTTTTGTAAACGACTATATTTCATTCCAATATTTACAAGTACTAGGCCCAGAGTGCGATCTCCTCAGCACCGTTCGCGCATCTTCGTCGCTTCAGAAAGCGAGCAAATCACGCGCCATACGCAAGAACACTGAAAATGGAACCGGCAAGGAGCCATTTTTTGGAAAGTTTATTGCAAGGTACTGTGGCCACGCCAATAGGCATGAGCGGAGAGAGCTTGTCGAACGTCAGTGCCTTACGAACGCCGGGCAGCTAGCGTGAAATGGAATATATCAGTTTTAACCGAATCTTTAGGCTGCGTGGTTGCGTTTTCTTCATAGAGGTATTATAATTGAAAGTTGAAACTCTGGCATTTTGTGTGAAGTGTGCGACCTATTTGTGGTCATGCTAATTTGTACATTGAAGCTCTGCGTGTGCTGTGTTTCTTCTTTTTGTCTTGTGTGCGCCAATGTGAAGACCCGCGTGGTTGTTTTGGGCACATTAAATAAAGAAATTATTATTACTATGATAATGTACGCTAGATGTTCAAATGGCAGATGTGTGTTGTGGCAAGTTAAAGCAAACAGCAACCAGTTAAAAATTGATTTCCGGTAAAGCTTTTTTATGGGAAAAAGTGACTGCATTTTCTTCTTGCGCTCCATTATAAGAGCAAAT
>JAZHYW010065573.1:0-47000 GCA_037355805.1 Ixodes ricinus
AAAAGCTACTATTCTGGCGCCCGCTTCCGCTGCTGACCCACGACGGCTCCGGAAGCACGAGGGTCTGATGTCAGCGTGTGTAGTATCGCCCAACCGCGGAGACTTGTAGAGGAATAGAAGATGCAAGAGCGCGCGACACATATAACAGAGCGCTAATGGAGCGAGCAAGATGAGCCTTCTCCGCGAGACGTGAAACTCCCTTCTCCTCGCAGTGGACAAGAAGTTGGCACAGAGGCGCGAACCAATCACCGTCCTAGCTGTTACGCCACGTGACCGCGCTCTCTGCGTGTAGGCGGCGTACCCATCCAGTCGCTATTCTGGCCCGAAGGTCTGTTGGATCCGGAAGCACTCCGTTTGAACTTACGATGAACAGCAGCAACCGCTGCAAGCCATCCATCCCAGCCAATCGGGTGACGAGACAAAGCACCTGACTACGCACCCGAAAGTCCCTGCATTCCTCCCGAACGTCACGCGACCCTCACATGGCATTTGATTGGCTGGGATGGCTCGTAGGTTTCTCTGTGGTTCATCGTATAAGGTGATGGACCAGCTTCGTGGAGACTCCTTGTCGCCGAAGCGCTTCCAAAGCGCTCCCGTGCTCTTGTGCAAAGGGTCCGGCCTCTGCGGAGCTGTGTGTGTGTGTGTGGGGGGGGGGGAAGGGGGGGTAGGTCGGCATCTTGTTCTGGGAGTCGGCTCATTTGTCTCGGCCGCGTCTCACGCACGATTTATCCGCATCCAGCGTGGTATGTCCGGGGTTCGGGCACCGGGCCATCGCTCATGTCGCATCTGCCAAGAGCAGCAGCTCCGCCTTCTTCGTCGTCCTTCCCCCGACTCCGTATATAGAGATGGGACTTATTCCTGGACTGCCTCTTTTTTTTCTCCTATTTAATAGATTGGAATATTGGGTAAAACTATACGTGTATACACTCGCTCTCGGCAAGCTCTTAACAACCGAAGACCGAAGAAGACATCGAATACAGCTACTTAAATTAATTGTGACCATACACCGAACCAAAAGAATGAAACTCTGACAAGACGAAAAAAAGGGGTTACATTTTATATTTTGCATGGAACATGAGAGTGAATGTAGCATCGTTGCTCGCAAAGAACCATTGACCGCATCGTCCCAACATCATTGCGAAAGCCAAGAAATAAATTCCGTCACAGCTGAACAGCGGATAAAAAAAAATGTTAACTGGTTAATCGCTGACCTTTGACTGATTATTTGATCAGTTAAACGGTCATAAATGGAGGCTTATAAAATTGTAGAACACTTTCAAAATTTTTAATACATTATACATCTGGGGAAGACAACTGCTGAGATTCGTATATTCTTGACGGCAGATACAAACAGTACGTTTAAAAGAAGTCATGTCATTCCATTTACTGGCTTGTTTGGCGCACATTCAGATGTCTTGAGCTGAAGGCAGAAGGTGAGGAGAGGACAGAAAAAAAGTATCAACACCTTTGTAGTGACGTCAAGGCGCCAGCTACTCTCTCTTATTGAAGTAACTGAAAAGCGTAATATAAGTGTAATTTGCATGGAAACACGTTTTTGAGCCAAATATAAAAGAAGACTGACTAATCTGAACAAAAAAGGCAGGTGAGGTACTATACTGGTCCTCGTGTTTTCCGTCCGAGGGTAGTAGAAATATGTACAAACGGAGCACAACGCCAAAGAATGGATATCTTAGAAGTAGACATATATTTTAAAAATCTTGGAACAAGATTTTGGTCTCGCTTTTTTTTCTTTTCTTTTCTTTTTTTTTTTGAGGGGGGACGTTACGCGTTTCAGACAATATAACAACGTCAGTAAAAACATTTCAACTCATAATTGTTCGGATAAAGCATGTATACCTGAACCGAGAGCTACGTCGAAACTATATAGGTACAAGAAGGCTGCAATCAGAATCGAACGAAGCTTCAGCTAAGCTCGAACCGCAGCTAAGCTCAACACGTAGTGATCGCTTTTACACATAGCTTTGATCGGACACCGATGATTCTATAGACTTCAAAAAGGCCGGAAAAGTAACGCACTACTTCTGAAATTCCCTAAAAAGTAATTTAATTGGTTACATTTGAGCGATTAAATAGTTGCGGTGATTACTTCTTTAAGTGACGTGTGGAAGTTTTGTTTAAAACGGTGGCGTTAAACAGTTTATTTTGACAATAAAACATGACTAGAATTGAAAACGCTCTCTGAGGTGACATTCAAGCAATAAAAGTAAGTACACAAATACATACGCTATAGCCCTCCTACACGTCATGCGGGAATGCGAAATAGGCAGAGTGCGTAAAAATAAGTAAGGTATAAAAACAAACATACATCGACTGAGTTCTACAAATAACACGCGCCTGAATGCACACATTCTAGTGCGGATGTGACCGTTAGCAGCACTAAGACTTACACACAACAAGAAAAAAAGAAAAGGTACGACTCGGGAAACTGGAACTCTTTTTCATGCCCAGAATAACTGTGCGGACAGTGGTGCGCAAAGACGCCATAAAGCCAGTTCGCGAGCCGTCGCCGCCGTCCCTCGGCGGGGAAAGGGCAATAAAAACTGAGCGGCCGGCGCACAGCGATTGGTTCTGGCGCCCTGATAATGTCGCCGTGGACAAAGCGTCGACGAAGCGGCGTGACGCAGCGTGACGCGGCGCCGGCGGCCACGTCCGTGCCGCGTCGGAACGACTCGCCGTGTCTCGCGCACTCGTGACCCGCGTCGCATAATACGCCGTCCTCGTCGACAAAAGAGCATCTCCCAAACAAAGGTGTCGAGCAGCTATAGGGTCGCCGACACGTCGTCGTACGAGCGCGGCCGCAACGACGGAGAACAATGCCCGCAATGCAATATCAGACACGTCGACAAAAAAGAAAGAAAAAGGGGCGAACAACAGCGCCAACGCGGGATGCGACCGTATGCCGTTTATTGTTGCTGTCGCTCTCGGATACGAGCGCCCGGGGACTCGGCTCGTGTAACTCGGCCGACGGGTACTAATGCTACTAACACCAATAATATATGAATAGCATCCGCTCTGTCCACGCGCAACAGTATCACACTCATATGATGCCAACCCAGAGATACGGCGAGCAAGCGTTCCAGACCAAACCAAATTTGACGTTCCGCCACCCGTCCCCCGTTTCGATATACGTCTTTGGCGCGCAAGAACGCTGGAGGGGCTCGCCAATCACAGGACGCCATAATGAATGCATACATAGGGAACGCGCGATCACGAGGCAGCCAAGCACTCGCCGTCGTTGGTTGGTCGGGAGGAATCAAGTACGCGGACGCATTTGGGGTAAGCAAACGCGCGAGGTACGCACGGAGCAGATGGTTTTACGCGCCATGTATAGACCTTTCTGTCGAATTACCCAAGCAATGACTAGAACGCCGGAATGTATGTGCACGTGCTGTACTATACTTGCGTTTGCAGCAATAACTCTTCTAAAGCAAGAGCCTAAAACAAATGGCACTTTGCACTTGCGTTCCTCTGCGCCTTATTGTGGTTATTTTCTTGAAATATTTTATACGTGGAAGGTGAGCCCGTGCAGCGCGTGTACCTACGTTCCCATCATTCTCTTTGATGCTTGGGAAATTTAGCGAAATGTCTATTGAACTCGAGGCCCAACCGAACGCTGATACTGCACTCTTTTCCAATCTCTGTGCGACGACGTCGGAATGCAAATAGTGCACGGGCCTTAGTTGTGCGGGTGGTCCAGTGACGTTCTGGAATTACCACCAAAAGGTTATCTATACCCTCAGGAATGCCTTCCTGGATACTGCCCCGCAGTGCATTCAAAATACCTCTTCCTTGATCTGCCTTTATATACCTCTGTTCCAAGGGCATTTAAGAGGCCTCCAGAGTGAAGGCTACTGTAAGCGAGAAGATCGACCTATATAGGGGCTCTTTGTGTTTTGCACGAAGCTCGGTGTTTACCATACCCGTGCACTGGATTCGTGTCGGCTTTGCGCCGATCGCGAGCACGGTGAACAGATTATACAACACGAGTGGGTCGACGCGTTTAAAAAACGGCCGTACATCCATCCGTGATCAGTCTCCGGCCGTGCCGAGAAGACCGCGCCATTGCTGATCAGTGATCCCGGATTGCTGTACGCCCATTATTTAAACGGATTGATCCACTCGTATACACTCTTCTCTCGCTAATGCAGGCATCTTCATCCTGTTCTAGCCTGGATGGAAAATAAAAATCTATATATTTCAAGATCGTTAATTAAATCAAGTTTTAAATCCTGGCCTAAATCGGGCTAACTTTAAATTAAAGTTTGAAACAAACCCCTTTTTTTAAGTAATCCACAATTAATTTCTTTAATGTATTTGTTTATATTTATCTTGATAGGTTTTTTTATGCTGAATGCATTTGTTTATATTTAGAATACAGTTACTGATCATTAAATAGAGAATCATTTCATATCCGCCTCTGAACACAAGTAAAAAGCATTGCTCTTCTGAGCCAACGAAACGTTGAGCTTTCTTTCTACCTTCCAGCTCGCCCGTCAGTTACGCAAAGTAAGTCGAAATGCAAAAGAACGAAACGAAAACAAAACAAAAAAGTAATCTCCTATTGAAGCAGATTTGAATACAAGAAAGAAAGCAAAATAAAATTTTAATTAACTAACAAAAAAAGTGGACACTTTTTGCTAATATTTGATTTGCAGCGTCTATTTACTTCTATACCTCGAGGACCCGTTTCCGGTGTTTTACACATGGCGGGTTTACATCAACAAAATGTCGCCTACCTGAATTCTACGGTCATTATTTATTCCGAATGATTATCAGTGATCGGACGAATTGACCAATTTATCCGCCAGTTAAAAAAATCATATCGTCGTAAAGAACCACTATTTTCGAGCTACAGCGGTTTAAATCGGACGAATCTGATGTAAGTCAAATACATCTGCTTTAAGTCAAATAAATCCGATTTATTTAATGCTTTTTAATAACCTTGGTTTTCGCATTTATTGACGAATTTCACGAGGTTTTCCGTCCTCTGACCACCACTGTAGGGGCGTTACCGCATTGTAGATGATGCCCTTCCGATATGCACCTAGTAGGAATTCACACTGCAGTCGTACATCATAAAAGAAAAAAAACATTTGCAGACACTGCTTCAGGCGTGTGCCTCGCTCGTATAACTGTCAGATTGGTCGTACGAAAGCAGGTATGAAGCAAGCATGCTTTCGAACACGCTCCAGGCGAGTCTGCAGATAATGAAGTCATCGTGCATCCAGGGGACACCCCTGTCTATTGTATCATGCATGAGCAGTGACTGTGGCCTCAAGCCGGGGTCACGCCGCTTATGCATCGTACACAAAAGACAGTCTGCAAAACAGATTCGAGCGAGAGGATCGCCGTGGCGAGATCCGTGCTTTGAAGGCCGCATGTTCAAGAAGAACCTTGGCACGCGGCATTCGGACCACGGATATCGAAGGTGACTGATGTCTACAGCCTGAGTTCTGTGCGATGGATAACGTATAAGCATGCAGTGTGATCTCGGCTTTAGGATGCACCTTCTCTGCGCAAAAGTTCAAAATGCCCGCTTTTTGCCGTCAGCGTTTCCAACCGCTATCTCTGCGTCAGTATAACTTCCGTATAACTTCTATCAGTTCTTTCTTCTCTTGCTTAGTTTCCTATGAAAACGTCAGTTGTGACTATAGCGCTGTCCTGTCTACTCCATGTCCTCGTCTGCCCCTTGCGATTTATAATTTGAGTGTCCTTCAAGTCGTCCTAAATTCATTGATCTTGCGGTTTTTGATGACGCCCAGCAGGTTTTCTAATTAAAGCCGTTTCTGAAAGACGGTTAGCGCGAGAGACTAGGACAAGTATAAGGCTGGACAGGATAAGCGCTACTTTCAACTGGCGTTTCAATGAAAAAACAAAATTTTAAGAAGAAGAACTGAAAATTAAAGAGGTAAATTTATACGTATATAGCAGGAGTATAAGAGTTGTTGTTCAAGATAATAATTAATAAAAATAAAGAAGACTAATTAAATGCAAATAAATTATAAAAGGACAAAGAGTCAAATCAAAATTTACTCAATCCCGCATAGACAATTGTAGTTAATTATCTCAGTTTCCGTGAGGTTTAGCCACATAAATTATGTCCCCCTGGCCGTGTAACTTTCCTTCGCAAACCACAATAAAACACCTTTCACGTTTTTTTTCTGTTTTTTTTTCGTTTTGTAATAGCCTTGAAATAAAATTAGACACACTGTATAAAGGTTCTGCTGTGCGAGCTACAATTGTAATGCAGCAAAATACAGACTGTATGACTTTACCCTTAAGGAAGCAATGTGACCAGCGGGATAGACCCTTTCTAAGCTGCGGGTACCGTGAAGCATGCAGTACTGAACAGTCTTGCACACACGTTACTCGAAAAAAAGGTAATCGGTGACAGTTTAGATTATTCTTGGCTAAAAAGTATTGAATTCAACGAGATTTTTCTGCAGGTTTGCAAACGGTGGCATTTTTGCGTTGTCCATTATTGCATTGGAATTGCCGAATTATAAACCTCTTATCTTCTCAATCCACGAATTTTGGTAAACGATCTTCCTCTCGGAGACCTGGTCAGGAAATGCCCTTGTAGGAAACTTGTACACACAAAGGGGGCTATTAGTAAATGGAGGAGAAATAGAGGAACAGTTACGAGTAATTATAGTACTTCCAAACGTAATCAGATTATTCTTGCGAATACTTTCTCATAAATGTAACGAAAGGGTTACTTAATTACTCCAAAGCGTAATCGGTTACACGGGTATACGTGATTCTCAGTACATACACAAAAGAGGGACACGTTTGTGCAGGCATTCTGAACTGTAGCCAAATGAACCATTGCCAGCTGAGAAATTGGAATCAACGAGGCGAGTGCCCGTGCAACGCGAGGAGCCCAGAGAGCCGGAAATGACTCGTCCACCAATGGCATTCGCAAATTGTAGTTCAGTGATTGACAGCGTCATGGACGACAGGTTGTGGTTAACTAGTATTATGGCGTTCTCAATAAATTCCTCGATACTATTATTGCGCGAGGCCACGCGGTCTCACGGGAAATCCGTTTCGTTGAGCAGCTCTTGCGTGGATATAAAGAAAGAAAACGCCACTTGAAATGTCGCCAAAATATAGGTCTGCGTATACACACATCTATGTGGTAAGCAGCATTACCTATACTTGCTACGGGTGGCGACAGAGTTCGTAAGTACATGAGATACCTCATTTTGTCATTTGAATCGGTTAAAAACAACAAATCCGGACGTTGTATACCTTCTAACTATATTATCTATACTGCTTGTAACCTCATGGAAGTTTCGCTACCAGATCCTGCTTTACGTAGACAGCATTCTCACTTATGCCTTTTGCACAAAATTTACCATCATTCTTCCCCATGTCACAACCCATTAACACCCCCCTCCCCCGTCATATAAGGTCACTGAGGTCACCAAGATAAGGTTGGAGTTTTTCCATGACATATATCGTGGATGCGTGTTTTCGCTCCTTCATTCATGTCACGTTTGTAGAATGCAACCACCTCTCTTACCAAAGTGTGACAATCCGTGAGCCAATACTTTCAAGTTTCAACGATGCTCTTTCTGACCTTGACAAAAACCTCGAGACTGCAGGTATAACACGACACAGACACTGAAAGTTTCGAGGTTTCTGTCTAGTTCAATGTACACCAGCTCGTTTGCGCCCTTACATTCAGTTCATTTCTTACCCTTTGTTTTCTGCTGAACCATGAGGGTGTGTTTATTCTGCCATTATGTTCTCCTCGCTCTTTGTAGCACTCCTTTCTTTAATGTCGTACGACTTCGAGGATAAATTTTAAAAAATCTAATCCTGCATATTGCAGAAACATACGAATGCACGAACCCACAGTCGCCCAGACATTCAATGATGTAATATATACGCTGAAAAGCCAGCTAAATTCCATTTCTGTTGAGTACTCATCTAATCCACATTTATTCAAAAACCAAGTACACAGGAAAATCCTCATGACTGACAAGTATTTCATTCCATGCAGTTGTAATTTGCGGCAATAGCCGCAATTGACGAAGTTTTGCGACGGATCCTGTGTTTATTTCGTGTACGTAAGTCGTGGCCTGTCAAACTCAGCGGCAATTTAGTATCACGTGACTTCGTACGACCACATCACCTCACAGCGTCACTTGACGTCAGAGTGCCACACAAACACCGTCCGCCAAATTTAGCGGGACGTAAGTGCACGGCGACGGATGGATAGATGGATGCTAACAGCTGCACCCTTATAAAGGGTGGTAGCTTGCGTCACCTAGCCTAATTTATTTGCAGAACAGGGCAAAAAAAACCGGGATTTTTTTTTAAGGAACTTGGTAGATGTTTGTTATGAGACATGAATAGCCGCATACTGCGGTTTTTGGAGAGTCCGTGGCTGAACAAAGGCAGGAGCTGACAATCTGTTTGGTCCACTAAGACGCCGCATCAGTTCTCTTCATGCCCAAAATCAATGTTCTACAAGAAACTCGACAAGGGTATTTAAGATGAGTTACTAAATACCTGCTTCAGGGAGTATTTACGGTACTACTGAAGTTAATGATCTCTGCAAGATATATTGAGTAGAGTATAAATGCTTAGTAGTGTAATTCAATTACTTTCGTATATATTCCGGCTTTTGTCTGGCGCAATATGGCCTAAGTTGATTGTGCGCCATAAAATCCCAATCATATATTTCGGCATTCCGCAATCCCGTCAAAAAGGCGAAATATAAAATAATAAGAAAATAAGAAAATTTGTGTCTTCTTCTAGTGTCCTGTTCTTATTTCCTTCTATGTCTTCTTTTTGTTGTTGAGCCTGCATCTTGCCATGACTCGTTTCCTGTTATGTGTTCTGTCGTTCCCACAACAAGTTGGAAATCTGTTCAGCTTTGGTGTGCAGACGCCTATTCCCGTAAAACGTTCCAGCGACCAATTTATTCGAGCGTTAAGAAATGTATTTGGGATGGGCAATACAAGACACTGAGAAATGTAATTAAAATAAAGTAGCAAACACTCTCATCAGATGTATTTGCAAGATACCAAAATACTACCAAAAGTATTTGAAATACAGTATGTTGAGTAGTGTATTTGAAATCGGCACAAGTCTACCAAAAATTCGGGCAGGAGAGATAGGCGAACGGCTCGCATAGTCGGCACTGCAGCAGCATGCATTCATCGCCAGTGCGCGCAGCTTCGAAGAAGAACAACGCAGCAGGGCAAAGGCACTTCCCGGTCATGGCAGATTAGCCGAATGGCGACTGCTCGTAGTCCGGGGTGCGTGCGTGCCTTCGTGCTCACGCGGACGCTTCCGGATCCCCGACAAACGCTGTGTTCTCTCGCGGCAGTCATCTAGAGAGACCGCCTGGGACTTTTCTTCTTGACGTGTTTCCTCACAAAGAATAAGACTTGGCTCGGAAACGGTCTGTTCGTCGTCGTTCCCTCCGTCCCGACGGCGGATAGCGAACATTCCCGACACATCGGCGGTGATAAAACGGGGATTATTTTGAGGATTGCATTAAAAGCGCCTCTCTTCAAGTCCCTAAACTATAGAACTTGCCTTAAGAGAAAGAAAATATTGCACAAGCTTGATCGTGATGACAAAGAGCGATATGAGAGCAGAATGTGCTGAGCTCGAACTATGACCTCGCACAACCACTTCGAAGAGGTTGACGTCACGTGACAATAATTTCCCGACTAGAGTTAGCGGGGAAATTGACGCGACGTTTCGTCGTTGACGGTTTTTCGTGATGGTTTTTCGTGACGTTTTTTCGTGACGGTTTTCTCATGAAATTCGGTTGATAAAACACATTGTGTGTTTTAAAAAAGGAAAACGTCGAAATCAAGGAGTCAGATTGTTTGTATGGCAGTCTTAGTAGGAGAACGTAAAACATGTAAAAAAGGATCGTCCTACGAAAGAAAAAAAAACGCGGTTCCTTGTTGAATTTCGCCGACAGCCGAAACTCTCGCCACATTGCTGCACCACAAATTATACATAATCAGACTGCACACTAATCATGACGTGATGTGACGTCACAAGACGTAATTGTATCGCGTGTCGTGACTATCCAGTGACATCATAATGTGCCATGACGCAATGGTATCATGTGTCGTGACATCATGACGTCAGGCGACGTCACAATATCTCCAGAGCGAGACCTTACGGTGTCACATGGCGTCATGTAGCGTGGTTAACCTTAGAATATACTTTTCTCCGCTAAAGTTAGCGGAGAAAGCTTTGCGCTAAGTATAATGGTGATATTTCCCCGCTAAATTTAGCTGAAAAAAGGTTTACCGATAAACTTAGCTGAAAAATGTTTCAGTCTCGACGACCCTACAGGAAATACACCCGGCGATCCGGTGCAAAATCTCAATGTTTAATTCGCTGAGGAAACATTGGGCATGGAGTTTTTAGGCTATGGGCAGCCCAAGGCTACCACCCGTTTTAAAGGATATACAGCCGTTAATATCCCTTTATTCATGTAATGACAGACTTTCTATGTCGCGAATGTGTGCCTCCTTCCAGAAGGGCAATTTGACAAGTGCAGTCTACGACTGTCTGATAACCCGGATTCTTGAAAGTGCCGCAGACCAAGAATAGGCAGCCAACATGACGGGACGTAACTGCGATGAGGATGTTGGCAGGATTCGCCACTTAATTCACGCTAAGCGATCTCGTCGTAATTGAGAAGTGCGCATGTCTGTGCAGGATTAGAAAAGCAGTCCACAAGGACTCGTTGTTCCGCGTCGTAAGAGCCGATGATGTCAGGAGCAGAAGTTTCCGCGAGTGACGACACCGGAGAAAGGACGGGACGGTCTTTCTGTTTTCGGAAGCCACGACACGCGGCACAATTATAGCACCGAGCGGAAAACACAATCTCGCGCACACATCGTTGCGCGACATTAGCGTAAAGCCCGAGGCACGGAAGCCAAAGAGCCCGTGCACGAGCTCCCTTATTTTTCTTTCCTGTTGACGTCACCGACGCCACCTTGGTCGACACTATAATATAACACAGGTCCTGTGCGCTCGCGCTCAGCTCGTTTCATATTGACTATAGTAGGTTACAAGTCAAGAAGGAAGCGGCAAATGCCCCTCAAAGGGAATCATATATCCCTCCGCCACCTCCGCATCCAATAGCGTCCCATCGTTTCCGTGACGTCGCGGCCAACGCGCGAGGAGGGTCTTGCCTTTCTGTACATATTTGCTTTATCTTTCGACTTTTACTTAGCACTGTGGAAGCCACGAGAGGGGATTGGAGTTTTTCTCCTCCGATGGAAACAAATACGACTTTCGGGGATTAAGTTCCCCCTCCGATGGATACAAAGGCTGCTTTTAGGAACTCGGTTCCCCCTCCGATGAATACAAAGGTCGCTTTCTTAAAAGTGAGATCGGAGACAAGTTGGCATCACTCTGTAGCCAGTATCTATCCACTGAAGCCGAACAAGGAGCGTTTCCAGTGAACTCTTCTTTCGACTGCGGAGGGATTTGAAACCGGCGCATCACGCTTGTGGGAGGAGCTTCTGCTACCCTCTTGACTTGTAACCGACTATAACAGCCATCACTTTGCCAGCGTTTGTACCATGAAGAACACTCTAGGTCCCTAGTTTCTCTTTTTTAATAAATCATTGGTGTTTTTTTTTCTCTCATAATTTTTTTTTAGAGCGCAGCTCTTAGGCGCTTGTTTCCGGCTTCAGTGGCGTCGCCTTCGGCTACGGCGTCGCCGTCGGCGTCGGCGTCGCCGTAGGTACCGCGCGGGTGAATTTTCCGAAGGAACCCGAGGTCCTTCGGGAGGAACTCGGGGAGGGGAGGGGGGTTACGTGACCCCCCTCCTCAAGGTCACGTGCCCCCCTTCGAGGTCACGTGAACCCCCCCCCTTCGAGGTCCCCCGAGGACCTCGGGGTTCTTCGGGAAAACCTCGGGTTCCTTTGAGAGGACCTCGGGAGGGGGGGGTCACGTAACCCCTTCCCCCCGAGGTCACGTGATTCCCCTCCCCGAGGACACGTGACCCCCTCCCCGAGGTCACGTGACCCCTCCCGAGAGTCACGTGAACCCCCCCCCGAAGTCACGTTCGTGACCCCCTCCCGAGGTCACGTGGCCCCACACGAGGTCACGTGACCCCCTCCCCATATGACACACCCCTAGTATGACACACATTTTGAACTGGTTTCTCCACAGTGATATACAATAAAGATCAGATTGTGGCACAATTGTGGCCGATGTTATTTGCCGGTATATTACGCAACCAACAACAAACAGGCGAACCGAAAAAGTCAAGTTCGCTACGATGTCATCAATGTAAATAAGAAAGTGGGCTTAGCCTTGAGTCCTGTGGGACACCCGACTTGACTGGAACAGTGCAATAATTCTTATTATTAGCAATAACGAATTATAATCGGTTAGTTAATAAGGCATTACAATTTGTATATAGGAGTCAACGTTAAGTGATTGTAATTTATGAAGAATCTTGTGTGAAACTTTGTAAATGTTTTTGACAAATTTCCCTAAGTCTGCGCAGGGGAACACACGTTCTCACCCCATGGAATAAACTTTGTTGTGACTTGAAAGAATGTACTCGTCTGTGTTTTCGTCCTCTCTATGTTTTATACTTTCTGTTTTCTAGTACAACACCATGTAGCGCCTAATTAGAGCGCAGCGCTTAAGGAGGAGGAGTTAAGGGTACTGAGGGTAGGGTATGCCCTCCTCCCTCCACCTCACCTCCTCATCCTACCTCCTACTCCTCCTCCTTCCACTCCTCCTCTCCCTAATCCTTCAGCTCCTCCTCTCCTCCCCTCCCCTATTCCCCTCTCTTCCCCCTCCCCTTCTCCTCTTCTCCCTCCTCCTCCTACTCGTCCTCCTCCCTCTCCTCCTCCTCTTCCCGCGCGGTGCATCATGGGAAATGTCCCATAATGCACCGCGCGGTCGCCGACGGCGACGCCGCTCAAGCCGGAAACGGGCGTCTCAGAGCTGCGCTCTAAGATCGGTTTCATAAGGATTATCGAGAGAATGATGGAGACCGTGCGTGAAGGATAGATGCGTCTCATTTGTGAAATGTTTTCTAAAGCCATGTTGTGAACTTGTGAAGAAGTCATTAGTTTCAAGATAATTAACCAACTGCGAAAAGATTGCATGTTTAAGTATTTTAAATGTCACCCTTGTTAAAGAAATTGACCGGCAATTGGATGGCTTGTTTTTTGCCAGATTTGTGTAAATAACTACCTTCCCAATCACCCAATCTCTTGGGTCTACGCCATGGTTAAGAGACTGCGTATAAACGTCTAAGAAAGTTATTGAACAACAAATATAATTTTTTGAAGATTTGTTGTTGATCCCAACGATTACAGCATTAGGATGAAAACTTTATATTATTAATAATGCCAGCGACACCAATCACGTCAACTGCCACTGGGTTCATAGTCAAAAAATGAGAAAAGACAATACCGGTACTTGATAAACGTCAGAGGTTGCAAAGGACATACTAAAAGACACCAATTAACGCACTTGCACTTCCAGTTGCTGGTATATCTAGGCCATCAGATGACTGACTAACAACGTTATAGACTGACAGTGGGGATTAACAACGTTCCAGATTGTTTACGATTAGCTAGTTGTTAACGTGATATTTATAGGGCTGGGAATTTTCCAATTAACCTACCGATTAATCAATTATTGCTTTAATCGCGATCTATTTTTTAACCGATTGGTCGGTTAAACCTTCGCAAACAAAAGAAAGTAAAAATTTTACGCTTTCACCACGCAGGCGCGACGAGTACACTTGTAAGGCGGCAAATTTTAGGTGATCTTTTGACTTAAAGTAAATGAGCAAAATGTGTAACTCCAAACAGGTGGAGAAGGTTACACCTGTCCCGGCCCCTTCAACGCCGTGCGAGAGTCCGTTTAGAGCAGCAGGGGCTGTTTCGATCGATCAGGGAGTTTGCTATTGCCGGATAATATCAACGAAGGTCTTTGCCACTGCGGCAGAAGTAATCGTTTTTAGTGTGGGTGTCTTTTGACCGCTCTGAACAACATAGTAATGTAGTTCAGAGCATTGATTCGATTGATTTGGGCTTGGCGTTGATCTAAAGTCTGAAATTTTACATTGCGCCTTTTAATACATATTCAGCGAAAGAGATATTTAGCTTTTACTTCTTTGAAAATATAATGCATGCGAATAAACGAAGCCGATTGATCGATTAATTAATCTACTAACGGAGGTCGATTAATCGGGTTGAAAATGTTAATCGACTCCCAGCCCTAGATGTTTAGTGTATGATTATGAAAATGTGACTTAGTTTCGGTAAGAGCTGTCGTATGTTCATGATCTGCATTTTGGTACGCTGCCCACCGTGCATTAGTGGATAATCCGTGATCGCTTCACAGCGCGAAAGTCTTTTTTATTTCGTAGGCGCCTGAGATTACTGTTGCCGTTAAACCAACTAGAGTTTGTGTCGCATCGGATCTTCCATGATTGATTTTTTAATCAATCATAAAATAACATTTGTAAACAGTACCCAATTAGATTCAACGGAGCGCTCTGAAAACTCATGTAAGTAATCACCAAGAAACTTAGAGAAGTTCAAGTTATTTGACGTAAAGTCAGCTCTCTGCTCTAGTTACGGATATATTTTATGTGAGTTTTTAGGAGCTACGAATGGAATATTTAAAGAAAATGAAGAACTCAGTGGTCACTGAGATATGGCAGGCATCTTAAGATTAAATGACGCTCGGACGCGTTCTTAGGGCGAGATCGAGTATGTTTGATGAAAGGTTTGTAACCCTAGTGTGGGCTCTGAGAAAAGTTGAGAAAAGCTGAAGTCAGAACAGAATTTAATAAATTCGTTAGCTTCAAATTAGAAGGGGCTTGAAACAACATACATCAGATAATGTTGGGGTAATTGAAATCACGCATTAATATAATTGGCACTCGTGGATACTGGATGATAATTCGGTTAATGAAATTATACAACAAATTCATAAATGAACAACCAGTAAGGAGGGGGGGGGGGGGGTCGATAACATTAACCGATTTTCGTATGTTTGTGTTTGAAACGAACACAAGCCCAAACAATCTCAACATCACAGGCTACAATGACAGGGCTAAAAGTTTGGGTAGTGCGAATAGCGGTTCGAATCGAATAGCGCAGCGTCATCTTTAGCTTCTGCACTGTTGAAAGAACCGGTCGCCTTGGCTTTCCCTTACACTGTGAAGGCTATGAATGACGAACCGCTCTTTGATTCGAACGTGCACTATTCGCACAACCTCGCTAAAAAAACTATCAATTAGCAACTGCCTATAATATACCACCGCCGCTCCTGTCACGTCTGTCGCAGCGAAAGATGTTGAATCTTTTTTTCTTTTTTTAGAATGGAACAGTTTGGTACTGCGATACCTTGCTAGAAAGCCACGTCTCGGAGACAGCGATGACGTCACCATCGCATGAATCAGCCACTGAGCACAGTTCATCTCATATATGCGTTTGTCTGCGATTTTTAGTAAACAAAACTGAAACATTTGAAAAAGGCAAAACCGCTTTCCTGCCCCTTGCTGATTGTTAGGTTTACGTAAAAGCAAGTAGACGCCGTTTGAAAATCGGATGTTGGTGTAGAAGAAACTTGGCGACCAGGGATGGGTAATTCGTAAACACGGTCCTTGATTTCATAGTACGTATAACACTCGTTATTAACAAAAAGTTTCTTATAGCTTAGCTTAACCGCGTTTTCCTGGAGGCTTCCAGAATACAAAAATCTTCTCAAACAGAAAAGGCTGGTTTTTAATTTGAATTTGGCATGGAAATACTTTCTTATTGTTTTAAAAGACGTAAACTATATGGGACGACGCTTTCCTATTATAAAAATGGTCCTAACGATGGGCACGCACGATTTCTTTGCATGAGATATTAAACGAAGCTAATTGTGAAAGTGAGCGAACCACCTTATCATTATTCCGGGCCCACGTTTCACCAGCGCATTCGTCCACACCGTGAAACAGAAGATTATATCTGCGTGACTGGTTTGACATCTCGTCTGAACTACTGTACAAAACAATTTTTTTAATGCTCTGACCAGATTGGTTGGCACTAGCAGCGAACTCGCGGTGTATAATAGACCCCCTTCGAAACTCCGCCCTCTGTTGGAAGCTGTGGAATCTCAGCACAATGGCAGACACATATGACACAGCACAGTCAAAGCTATTACGAGACGATGGATGCAAACACGCAGTGCCAAAAGCGCAACGTTACCTCGCTCGTTGTCTGCCATGCGTATACGTTTTCACCGGCTTAACTAATCGAGCGCAGGAATGCAACGCGACCTTCGGGTTTAGTATGTTGCGTTTGTCCTTGCGTTTTTTCTTGGTTTAGGTTTGCACGTATATTATATATAGCGGTGTCGGTGGCTCCGCTATTGTGCGAGGTTTCCCGACCTTCTGGCAGTCAGCGCGTGACTTTCGAAAGGGTCTATTCATCGATAAAAAACGACTTCAAACGCAGAAACTGTCCCACCGATATCCGTAGCCGTTACTTGTAGCTTTGCTTCGCCCTTCTTCAACCCTCTGAATACGCGCATTCGTATCTTGCAATGCATCAAGTTGCTTAGATATATGTTCAGCATCAGTCGGTCCGTGGTTAATGTCCTCAACTCCATGCAACAGTAACACTGAACGAATTCACCAAACCTTCTGGGCATGGAAGCAATATTATACAGACGCCGTTAGACTTAAAACAATATAGAAACTGTCATGGTTACTAACCTGCAGGATTATAAAGAAAAAAGTTGACGATGAGCCTCGTTTGTGCTTTAATGCCCTCTGACAATCCACGGTGACGAGGCTGCAGCTTTCTTGGTCCATATGATGATACGGGTGTCGATGTGGCTGTTCTGAAATGACCTCGGTGAAGCTGGTTGATAACGGAAAAGGTGATTGCCTCGGTTGCCTGGCGGTCGTCTTCGTACTGAACCGTCGTTGAAAGGGACGCCATCCAGGTCAATCAGATCGCATGTTCCAGACAGGTTGGTACCCATGAAGCCATGGCCGGAGTGTGACCAAAGGCCGTCCGTGCAAGAACTGAAGGGTTAGAAGAAAAGAGTCGACGATGTGCGTCGTGTGCGTGGTTCCATCCATGTCTCGAACTGACTTAAAGTTCCGTATTCGCAAGCTTCGTGAGAAGTTGTGCGAGGATTCCTGGTTTGATGAACATGAAAGCAATTATCTTTTCTACTCAATTGGAACTCATCTGAACTTTCCTATTCCCAGTGATGCCCCTTAGCCAACTGCACCTTGCTTCGTTTACTGTATACTTGCTTCTCGACGTAGCAGTCAAGGAGAAGTTATTTTTAAAATATCCCGAACATATAAGAACGCCAACTCATCATAAGAACGCCAACTGCCACGGCCGGCTTCAGTGGGCGCGGCGAAACCGCCGTGAACATGTCACCTAATCAGCTCTTCCTTCTTGTCGTTCAGGTTGATGATCAAAAATCTCTTTTCCGTTCTGACAAACTTTGTCCTGTATGTCCTGCCGTGCCCACAAACGGTGTTCCAGTGTATGTGTGAAAGTGGAAGTATAATCAAATTGCTCTTGGGCTATCTGGGGACGTCGAGGTTAATCCCGAGCCTACTTCCGAAGAAATGTTTGGTCAAATTAAAGAAACGATTGAATCCCAGAGGGTAATTATCAACAAGGTTGTAGACAGGCAACAAGATATCCTCAAAACAGTGAATGAAGTCAAAGAAACAAACTACTATACTGACGAGTCTTTCCAACAATTTAACACTCGGCTTAGCGCAATCGAAGGCAAGCTGTCTGACGTCGGTGAGACGTGCAAATCTTTCCAAGCGTTACAGAGTGAAGTCGGCAATCTTCATTCGCAAATTAACCTTCTAACAGTAAAATACGATGACATCGATAATCGCTCTCGCAAGAATAACCCCTAATCAGGGGCATAAAAGAAGATGAGCATGAAACAGAACGGATTCTGCTAGATAAGATAAAAGTAGGAATCTTTGAGGTTATATTGGGCGTAAGGGCTACTCAAATCGAAAAAAACATACAGACTGGGAAGGCAGCTGCCTAACAAGGATCGTCCGGTTATATTAAAATTCACAGACCACAAGGAAAAAGTAGCGGTGATGAAAAACTGCCATAAACTAAAAGGGAACAGGGTAAGAGTTTCCGACGACTTCTCCAAAAGACTACTTGATATTCGTATACGAGTCTCTGGATTAGTGCAGTGGATGAAAAAAGGCATGGAGCAAAAGTTAAACTAATCTATGACAAAATTAAGGTGAACACAATGTTTCTCGTATTTATTAATGATGTCTTAAACGACATTCCAGTCCAGATTAATCTCTTTGCAGACGACTGCATCCTTTATAAAGAAGTTACTACTCCTGAAGATCATCTCCTTATTGAAAATTCCCTGGAAAAAATTAATCAGTGGTGCAAAACGTGGCAGATGACACTCAACGCAACAAAGTCCGTATGTATGACCATCACGCGAAAAAGGAAAAGACATTTCACAATTTCCCTACAAGATAGATGGCGTACCTTTGCAAAAAAGTGGAATCTTTTAAATACTTGGGAGTCATCATATCATCCGATCTGCGGTAGAACAACCACATCGACTACATTGTAAATCGCGCGTACCAAAAGCTAGGCTATCTAAGACGGTCCCTGGGTCATTCTAGCATATCAGCGAAATTGATTGCCTACAAAACTTACGCACGGCCTATTCTTGAATACGCTGCCGTGGTATATGGGATCCACACACTGAGGTAAACATAACGAAGCTGGAAAAAATACAAAGAAAGGCAATTAGATTTATTTACAACCCCTACAGCTGGTCAGTATCACCAAGCCAGCTCTTAGCAGATTGCGAACCTTGAATGCCTGGAACCAAGACGCCGGAGGGACAGATTAAAATGTTTGTACCTTATTGTGAACGATAGCCTAAAAATCAACGAAAGCAATTATATTTCTTTCTTCCAACCACGGGCAACAAGGAGATCACACAGACTGTCAATCAAAAAATTTTCTGCTAGAAACAATTATTTTCTTCATTCGTTTTTTCCACACACTATCCGCGAGTGGAATTCCCTGCCAGCTGACGTGGTGGAGGGCGTTTCTTTATCACAGTTTCTATCACGAATTGAATAGACATTCTTGTTTTGAACCTTGCCGTGTGCTTTCTTTGTCAATTTTTTTTCTTGCGAGTCATTGTTAGCCAGCGTGGTCGATGTGGTTCGTTGTCACGGTTTTTGTCGCGAACCTAGTAGACATGATTCTGTCAAAACCTTTTTGCCCATTTGCCTTGCTGTTCCTTCAGTCGTGTGACTCCGATCGTGTTCTAATCTTGGAATAACTGCATTTTCACGTTTATCTTTGCACGCTTGTGTTTCTTTTGGTGTGAATTGATGCTTGTATTTAGTGCTGCAGTGCTGTGGGGCACTGCCAAAGCTGTTGATTTTATGTAACCGAGCATTTTATATTTGAATTTTATGTTGTACCAGAGCTCCTGCCAAAGCCTTGAAAAAGGCGAGCAGTATGAACAAAATAAATGAATAAATAAATAAATCTCCTGCTTGGCTTTCTGCGAACGGGCAAAACTGGATGTATGGAAAATTTGATTACATTCACTGTAGTCGGTTTAGAAGCGAACGCCCACGTCTTGAACGGCGCTAGCAACCTACGGGTCATCGACCGTCAGGGCTGGGCAAGGTATGCTTCGAAGATTGTATGATGAGTCCCGACATTGGATACCCTCTAGAACTGACAGCCAAGCAAGTTAGGAACAGATAACTCTTTCGCAATACAGGTAATCGATACTGTATTTCAACGGACTTGGGTTCTTCGATACATCGCTGAAGTCACATTACCAACATTTTAGATAGGAGGTATACCTGATAGCCTCTCATTGGTTAACCTCCAACCCTCTCTGCTCTCCTTATCTTTCATAACTGGGGTTCTCCCTTCTCGTTCATTTTCCTGCTGCAATTGTTATGAGGTGTTGGTTCAGTGTTCGTGCTCTGCACATGTGCTTTTCGACTACGTAACCTGGCGTCATGCAGATTTACCAAATAGTCCAAAATGTTGTCGACCAATGTCCAAGAAAATTTGCAGCCTGATACGTACGAAAACAATTGTGCTGGAGATTTATGAGGAATGTGGGCTGAACCACTCTACGCGGGGGAGATAACCGATGGTGGATATGCTAAATGTGAGGGCCAGAACACCCCAAAACACAAAAGCTCTCGGCGCAAGATATCGAGCATTGCTTTACATATTGTCGGAAGTCACATTGAAGTAGATACGTAAATCCTGGCAGTTCATCCTCATGGGCATTCCATTACAAAGCCGTCGCTACAGCTTTCGATCAGACCCACAGGAACCTCACAACGGTCTGCCGGCGTTTGGAAGCAACATGGCGTCGTCTAATAAAGACACATCGCGTGAGGATGCAGCACTACCTCCCTTGGCCATTCAGAATACTGAAGGGCCGCTCGCCTCGAAATGGCGGTGGCGTGAGGCCAGCGGACTGCGCTCCGGCGACACGAGGACCCGGCGGGGGAAGCGAATCGTCCGGAGCCAACGGCTCCATTGCCGTGACCGGAGCCATTCAGCGACGCCGCGTTCTTCGCAGTCGCCTGCTCGCCTCCTTTGTTGGCCCGGGGAACAGGAAGCGACGCCGCAGGGGAAGAAGGGGTCCCCGTTACGCCGCCGCCGCCGGCGATCCGGCCGACCGCTCGCTGCAGGGACGCCCACCCGCGTCGGTCTTGCCGGCCGGGGCGGGACCCTTGCCGGACACCCGCCGCGGTGCACGACCTGCGCCGGACCCCCGCGCGCGTGTCCCTCTCTGCGTCGTTTCCCACGCACTCGGGACGGGGAGAAACAAAGGGCCCGCCGCTGTCGTCGACGGGAGGGTCCCGCGCGGGCGTCCAATGGGAAGCCCCCGCGCAGAACCGGCCCCCGCGAGCGGGCGCACCGCCCACCCCGCTCAAACTGCGGGCACTCCGCCGGCCGCAGAGTCCCGAGCGCGCGTGGCACGCGCTCACTCGAGTTGGCCGTCCTCTCGCCGACTCACGCCGCTTCGCCCGGACCCATCTCGTGCACCTGGGTGACTCGCGATCGGCTACCCGAGTGTGACTGCGGTGACTGCGGTGACTACTACTACTCGCCGTCACCGTTCTCGTCAGATTCCGACGAACCAGCTGCGAGGCGATCGCTCGTGAGCCGCGACTGCTTCCCGGCCAACAGAGTTCTTGACCGTTTGTGGAAGAGTTCGTCGGACGAGATTCGACGAAGCGGACCGGACGGAAGGGATCATCGACGTGGAGTGTCGGCGGCGGTTTTGACGCTTCCACGGGTGGTGCCGTGTACTCGTAGGCGCCGGTGCGTGGTGTGTGGGTGCTCGCGGCGTGCGCGGGTGCAGCCTGCGCCCGTGGCCGGGGGCTACCGAGGCGGCTCGGCGCTGGAGGGCAACTCGTTCGCGGGCCTGGGCTCGGACTGGTCGGCGGGAAACCCTGCGGCCGCCGCCGCGGCGGCGGCCGCGGCGGGACGCTGCTGGATGCAGGGCACCCACTCGGCGACTCCCAGCATGGCCTCGGCGCTGTCGTCCATCAGGCCGCTCTTCACGGGCTACCCATTCCAAGGTAGGCTTTCCGCCTTGCTCGATCTTCGTGGCACGCGCACTCGCCTTTTCTAGCCTATACCAGTTCGCTTTTTCTTTTTTTTACTCCTTGATCGGTGTAGATTGGTATAGTCTCGGAACTGGCGCCTTTATTGGCGTTGGGGTAGCACTGGCTTCGTCTTAACGTTCCGACAAATTATTCTAGTGGAGTGTTAGAAAATGTGTAACTTTCCAAGATCACTCTGAAAAAATGTTAGTGTAAGATAGCATCTTTAGAAAGTATGCTGCCCAAGGATGGTGACCGAAACAATCAAGGTTAAGATGGCATCTCAGAAAAGGGAGCATATTGAGACCTTTTAAGATTAATTAAGAAAGACTCGTGTAAGATCTCATCTAAGAAAGGGAGCTTATCAAGATTACTTCAAAGGGTCAGGTGTAAGATGTCACTACATAAAGGAAAGCTTATCAAGTTTACACCCAAAACACGTAAGTTTGACGTTAAGTTGTAACCTTTACGAAAATGGTGTAAACCTGACGTCAAGTTTATAGCTCTCCTGGATCACAGGATGTCACCTTAAAAATATAAGCTTAATAGAGTAACTCAACAGAGGACGATTCAGGTGTAGGGCTCTATCACAGTTACATTTTTTTCCTAGAATTTACTGGCGCGCAAGGGATAACGTTCGACCAAAGAGCGAAAATCTTTCCATCTTTATAAGTTTACCAAGATTACCTAAAATGATATGAGACCGCTCCGGGGTAACGTTTTAGGGATGTGACGTCAGTCATTTCATTTTACGCTAATCTGGTTACACATGCATATGCATGTGCAGCGTTCGCCGCCCTATCTGATCAAGCCTGTATTGTATACGATGGTCAAGTTGTGGGATATAATCTAACGAATTTGAACTCACCGCGGAATAAGCATCACACAAAATCTGATAAAGTTAGATGTTGAGAATTTTCCGCTGTATAAAGATAAAAAAAAGGTGTCTTCGACGCTTTGGGTCTTTTGGGGCGTTTCGATCGCACGTGGTGAAAAGCATCGCTTTTCAACAACGTGAACAATTTAATCCGTCCCATGGTACTTTTCACTATACTTTGTTTTGTACGAGTTCTGCTGGTTGAAAAGGTATAGTCATCGCTTTCGAATTATGTCGAATTCAGGCGTATAGGTTTGCAAGGAATATCTGGTATAGCAAAAGTAGAAATCGAACAAAACAATTATACGCAAAGCTTGTACATCCGAATCAATGGCACCCTCAGAATCAGTCATACATTTTTTCACAACCCGGAAAGGTATTTAGCTTTGCAGAGACATGAAAAGCGTCCTTTAAAATGAAAGCTTGTGTAACCTGTACTTCCACTTATGATTTAAATATATATACATATATATATATATATTTACAAAAAATATATATATTACTTACATTTGGGATAAAATTCCTTGTCATTGATTGACTGAATGTATACAAAATCAGCGAACCCGTTCTTAACATAGTTCGAGGCTAAAAGCCGTGGTCACACAGCTGCTGATTCATCATACAAAAGGCGGTCTGCAAATACTGTGTGGACGTGTTTTTCCTTCGTATGACGGTCACATCGGTCATACAAAGCTGTCCGCAGACACCTATTTGAAGCGTATACCATATGTGTGAAGCAAACATCATCCTTCGAACATGCACTTCTGTGACACGCAGATAATTCTGTATCATGTGGCAGCTGAAGGTTTGCGCTTTGTTCATCAGTCCCGTCTGCGTGACGCGCGACTTTCAACTTCCCGCGCTCCACTTGCGGGTAACTTTGGCGCGCCCCGAGTTTCCCACAAGCTTCAAGCCGTTCAAAAAAGAGTTGATTTAGTAATTTTCGATGAAGCTCAGTTAAGTTTCTAATTGGAACCCATCACATCTATTTCCACCAATTAAAAGTTAATTAACACATTTTAATTGATTAGCCGACTTATCGCAAAGATTAGCCACCCACGTAATGTCCCCTGGCCGTGTATCTCACGTGCACAAACCGTATTAGCGCATCGTTTACGAATGTATTGTAATAATGTGTTCGAACTAAATGGAACAGGACGTAATTTCCATCGAAGGAAATTACGTCCTGCATGATTCAGCTGTGGAGGAACATCTGGCTCATCGAAGCACGTACTGCTGAAGTGCTTCTGGCAGTCATGTGTGTACCCGTAAGCACGTCGGAACAAAGCGATTTAGTAGTGAGATATGAACTTCAGAATATGGGATTCCCAGAAACCGATTACATTAATCCCTATATTTTATTTTTATTTTGCCAATATGATATTTGATTAATATACAGATATATATTTATACAGCAGCTTACGTATAGTCCCCTCTTGGGAATAGAATACTTGTTCAAAGTCATCCACGGATTGTTTTCTCGGCTCTTCCCAAATAAAAAAAATAATAAAATAAAAAAGTGTAAACTCTTAAAAAAAGTAGAAGAAAAACTTTCTTAGCAAAGATTTTTTTTTCCCAACGGCTAATGAGTACGGGGCGTCCCGCATAGAATAAAGCAGCCGAAGGAGTATCATTCATCAATCAACGTGGGCGATAAGCCCGTGCCAATGAGAAAGGCTGGCGCTCACCGCTCGCCTCGGGTCCTTTGGACGTCGAAGCAATTACAGAAGCGCGCTGAAGCAATCTTCATCGAAGGGATGAGAGACGGCTCGCCGAACGTTGATGCATACGCGAAAAGAAATTTGTAGCGGCAAATCGGAAAAGCTGCCTTGTCATCGGCAACAACGTTAAGGTGCTTGTGGTGGAGTAAAGTGACGGCCTTCCACCCACTCCACGTTTTGCATTATAGTATTTCTTATAGCACCTTTAAAGGTCCAGCAGGGCATTACATTACGTAAGAGAGGGGGGGGGACATGAAAAGTGAATAGGAACGAAGCACTACTACCACTATTAATAAACAAAATCTAAAGAACAAAAAAACGCTTGATATGAACACAACGATAAAGAACAGGAATAATAATAGCAAAAAATAATTACAGCCATAATTAACATTACTAATATAACGGACGTCATAAAAAATAGAGCTTGTCTCTTATCTGAAGAAGGAGGCTAATGATTCACGAAACAAGATGGCGTCAGCAGCGTCTACGATAGAAGTGGGAAGGTCGTTCCAATAACAAATGCCACCAGGAACTGCTGAATCGATGAATGCATCCGTTGTACTGGTTAGACGCTTGAAACTTCAGCTGTTGGTGGTGGTTCGATAAAAAAAATGTTTAGAGGCTAGAAAAAAATTAAACATTGCACATCGGTAGTAGAGTTTATGGATGGCTTGCGGTTTACTGTATTTGTACGTATAATACCGTGTCTTTGGGGAGCTTCTATGCGTCTTGCGAGCAACAAGAAGCACAACTTTCCTCATTAGGTAACGCTGTGTTTCGAATGGTTGTTGTCTTTTCATGTAGCATCGTGTAACTGTTTTGTTTTTTTTCGGTTACGATTTGGCATTTATTTGCGCCTCGTTCATTTAGTCATCCCTCAGTGCCACTACATTGAGGGATGGGCTACACAATCACACAAAGAAATCAAAATAAAGGCCTAATAACAAAAGCACGAGCCTTTTGGAGTTGTTGAAATGAAAACTTTTGGAAAACGACGCTTAGAGATGGTTACATCCAACATATATATATACAGACCGCATACGTCGAAGGCGGTTCCAGGAAAACGTAGTTTTGGGAATTAATTAATTGCCAAATCGCCTAGACAATTTACAAGAAGCAGACCTTTTTGTGTGTGTGTGTGTGCTGATGATGAAGATGCGATGAAATTTTAGAAGGAGTTAGTAACCTACCAAACAATAGAGGATTAGGTAGTAGATGGCATGAAACACACAAGGATTCGGCACCATACATTACTATACTCCCATGATCAGTTTAGCCGGCGATACCAAAACGCACAAAGACGACGTGCGCCGTGACAAAGCACTTTTGGCACTGTTTGATTGGCTACATTGGATCGGATACCGTTGGCTAAGGTCCGGACTCGATGCGTTAAGCGGAGAGTCACAGCGCCACAGTATTTGACCGGTAACGACGGTGTAATCGCGTAATATACATCGGAGGCGCGGTGAACATGATTCGTCGGAATGCTCGCTACCCTGGAACCCCGATTAATATTTTTTTCCCTGACAGGCCGACTTAATATCAGTGGTTCGAGTCACTTTTTTTAAAGCATTTTCCAATCCTCCTAATGCAGAAACGACGCGAAATTATCGCAGCATAACATAATCAACGTTGTACGAAGCTGCTTCGGCATATAAAAAACAAAACTGCATAAACCCCTGGAAACATTTTGTAAAAAAGTTTTACGACGTTTCTACAACATTGCTAAACGCAAAGCTACTATACCCAATAACGCGTAAAACAAAAGAAAACGCGATGAATTTATGAAACGTTATAACCTGGTCTCGTGTTTTCGGAATAGCAGCCGCACTGGGTTATCGTTCACCTATGGAACTTGCAAATCGATAAAAAAAAGAAAGAAAAGAAAAGAAATCTCGAGATATGCTACACTTTTTTGCCATTGTGAAAGCCCTAGTAGAGTTAGATAAATAGCATAAAATAATCTTGCGTCACCCTGAATGCTTTACTGTCTCGTCATGAAGATATCTGTTAAACCAACTTAATTTGAAAGTACCAGATTTGCTTTTTACTTCCAAGCTTGACATGTGTGTGTATGTGTATTCGATTCGTAATCGCACAGCTGGGACATGACATCAAAAATTAATCTCTCGAAAGCACCTGGGATCTATGAACATGTTTGTAATATAAGTCCCGCTAAGCCGATTAAATTTTCGATTTTGTTTCACGGATAATTCAAAAGCCTCCAGGAGAATCGGCGAACCAGCGCGCGCCGAAGAGGCACAGGCAGAGTCGAGATGGCGAGCTGTTTCGGCGAATCTTTTAAAGTTCGTCACGAAGGCCTCTGAATTACCCGTGAAACAGGGGCGTTAGTCATGCTCTTTCTTATCAATTAAGTTTATTTTGAAACAATGAAACGAGCATTTTGTTTTTAGGTATCATACTATTAGTCACGCTATTCCTTATCGAGTAAGGATGTTTTGAAACGCTACATGTACATTTTCTGTAATATATTTAACTTTTCTTGAAGATCGATTTGTCTCTTATCTATTAAATGCCGCGGAGTTCCGATTTGTTTCGCAGTTGTCGGCAGGGAGACTTGGCACATTCCGGTTTTCGAAGGAAGCGAGCTCCAATCGTTCCGACCTGATAATGGCGCGTGAAAAATTAAAACTGAGCTTTGTGCCGGCTCTTTGAAGTCGCCGAACAAAGGCAAGTTTGTCCGAAGCGGGCGCGATTCGGAGGTGTCGCAATCAAACATTTTGCGTGTATACCGTCATGCTTCTATATATATACTAAAACGGCAACAATTCAAATGTCTTTGTAAGGCTGTCCTTCTATAGGCATATCGTGTAAACTGTCCGAATATTTCGGACAATTTAGTAACAGGTAATGCGTATGAAGCAATGGGAAAGTCGCATAGATTAGAAACAAACCGACAAAAAGGAGATTAATGGTGCAAGCCGAACTACTGAATGAGCTACGAAGCCCGAATAAAGCAGTTATTGCGAGCAGTGTGTTTTGAAATTGTCCTTAAATCAAATATCTCGGTACTTGTGTAGCGTGTTTGTTTAGACACCGGGAAGTCGGTCCGTCCCAAATGGCGTCTGCGTGGTCTCTCCGGCTGCAGACGAGGAATATAGCAAGTGTCGTACGACTGCTAGCATAAGGTCTTTAAACGGGCCGTGCAACGATATTGGGTGGGAATGTTTCTCGTTGTACACAAGCGCTTACTGGCACTAGTGGAGCCCGCGAGGATGATCGCAGGCATCTCCACTGACCAAGAGGCTTCGTTGTCGCCGCGTGATTTTCAGGGATAAAAGCGGTGATTTTCTTTCAGTCTCTCTTTCAGAAAACTTGATGACGAACGGTTGTGGGGATGGCATTGTTGGCCTTGTCAACAATGCGATCCCCAGGATTTCGTCCTCAAGCTTGCGATCCCCATGGTGGCGATAAGTAAAAGCGACTCATACGGTGGTCACGACCACTGCGTGAGCGTTCCGTTTGGCCTCGTGAAAATCAATTCCTCGACATGTATTCGGGCAGTGGCTCGTGCCCAATTGCTGCGATGACGGGAATAGCCGAGCCGTAACAGTAATAGAGAGTTTTAGTAGGTGGTATTCATAGAGCTACGCTTTTCTAGCGGGAGCATCGTGCGAAGTTGAGGAGCATCGTGCCGTCACTTTGAAGCATGGATTAAGCACCATGCCCGCGCTGGACCCGCTCTCCGTAGGTACGGATATACTAAAACTATTCGGCAAGATATCGAACTATACGGGGCGCTTTATCAAGCTTGTTATCCACACAGCCCGGTGTTTACTAACACAGAAAAACAAAAAATTGAACGTCGCCTAGCACGGTCTGGGTACGAGCGCTTCGCTTTGACCAGTGCCTTGGACGCACAAGGAGCGGCCTTCGAATCGTCATCTTCCATTTCTCCGATCAAAAACAAACAATAAAATTAGGTTTGTTGCCCACACAGCTGAAGCATGGCGCTAGAGGCGTGACTGTTCGATCCCTCCCCAATAGTGTGTGGAACTCGGTGCGTGCCCATGTGCCTTGCCAGCTTTAGCGAGCGACCAGATAAAATCGGCTACAGACCACGTGGCTGCTTGATGGTGGTGGTGGTAAAAACTTTTATTAGACCGATCTCACAGCCAGTTTCTTTACGCCGCCGCTGCCGCGCCATGCATCGTGGTATCTGTAGTCTCTTAGCACGCGGGACAACCCCGCTCAGGGTCTGCGCGAGAAGAGCAAGTCCAAGTGAGTCGACATTTACAGCGTCAACTGAACACGTTGGCAGGTGATGACCTTTTTCTTGTAAAAAACTCAATGGAGATAGTACAGGACATCAGAGACTGACTTATAACTGCCAGATCAGCCTTCCCAGTGGATGTGGAAGATTTGTATTATTCAGTGCCCCATGATGGACTCTTCAGTGCTGTAAGGGGCAAGATCGAGGAATCCGGACGAACCAAGTTCGAAAATTCGGCTGGCATCAACTATGAGAGCTTTCTAACCCTCCTGGAATTCTATGTTAAGTCGACATGCTGTCAGCCTTAATGTCCAGTTCATTGTACAAAAAAAAGTGTATGTATTGGGTTTTCTGTCGCCCCAGTGGTGTGCGGTATACTTCTCTGGGCGAAATGGATAAACATAGAATCTGGGTACCTTGAAGATGTGCATGTGCTTAAGATTGACCGATACGTAGGTGATTTTGTAGTTGTTTTAGGAGATTTGAATGGGACAAATGAAGGACGTTGCGTCAAAAATCATCGACATTTTTCATGTTCACTCGGGAGGTTTAAAGTTCACTTGTAAAATAGCAATCTAAATTAAATTCTGTTTTTTTTTTTAGATTTGCAGCTTGATTTTTTTATGCAACACTTGTGCTGGATGTACAACGCGACACCCAAAAAAGTCTTTTGTCATTCGAAAGAGCCCACTCCAAGCTTACAAAAAGAGGAATAGTTACAAATTGCTTACTGGCGGGCCTCACAAAAAGTTGCAAGCACAAAATGTCAACCGCGGCTTCGATCTTCAGTTCATGTAGTTAAAATCTGCGGGGTACCCTAACATGCTACTATCAAGTGTTTGCGAGAACCTATTACGGAAACTTAAAGGATAACATAATAAAAAAAAACGAACTCTAGAACAGATCAACAAAAAAAGAGTGCAAGTTGTGCCTCATGTGCACAACGTATTGCAGAATTTTTAAAAGGTAGGTTGATATGGTATTAACTATTAACCTCCTTTTTCGGCTACTTGCGAGCTTGGCAAGATATGTCCAGTGCTTTCTGGCCGTAAAAGTGCTCAATGCGCAAAAATACATGCCGTCACGCACACTAACTGCACAAGTGGGGTTGTTGTCGAAATTCCTTTAACTGTGGCCGCATTTACATTAGACAAACGGGTCGGTGTTTCAATGAGAGAGCGCGCAGCATAATCTTTCGAAGCGATTTGGGCGATCATATTGCTGAGCACATTAAACGGTGTGGGTGTGAACTGCTTCTGAAACTGATGAAGTTCCTGAAAAGAGCAAAGGACAAGTCAGAAAAAAATATTATAAAAACGTTTTTATTAAAAAAAAAAGCGGGAGACAAGGCATGCCGTCGGTGTGTCTCACTGACAAAGAATTATATTTTCTTGATGGTTTTATGTGAGGATAGGCGCATGATAGACATATAACCTTAACGTATAACTATATTTGTTATGTCCGCAGGAAATGCTATATATTGCTTGGATGGATGATGCAATGAACTTAGTTGGAAGTCAGCGCCAGTCGTGTCGTACGTGTGCCTTTTTCCGTTCCTATCCAGCTCGCGCTATTTTAATCATGTATGATACATGTCAACTAGCCCAATCAAATGTCGTCATACAAAGCGGAAGTGTAATTTATAGCACGAATGTCTTCGAGGCGTATTCGTTCACAGTAAAATGTACGTGAAGTGATCTCGGTCTTCGTACAGTCAACAAAATGTCGTCATGGATTTTTTTCCTTCTGCTATATATTTCATCACAGCCCGGGGGAAGTCTCCCGGCGACGGGCCGTTTGTCACGAAACACAAAAAGCGAGCAGACGACGGCATACGCCATGCACGGCGGTTGAATGCCCCTGCACGTACGCGGAAAGATTCTCCGACAACATTCCAGGCCCCTTTTTGTATTCTTCCTTTTCGGTTTTTGCCAGTGCTGAGCACGCAGCAAGTTACGAAACAGTTGCGCAAAAAAAGGAAATTTTATGCGTACCTATTACATAGGTATAATGAGTTTAGAAAAAGTCCCTATGGCGGAGACGACTTGCGCAGTAATAAATTGACTTCCCCAGAAAAGGAAGCTCAACGCGCGCCCGCTGGGCGACTGGTGGTGGGCGCTGGAAAAATCCGCCTTGTCCGAGATTCGATCCTCGGACCTCTATAGCGCTCTATCAACTCAGCTAACCAGGAACTAGACGTCAATAACCCAAACGGATATTAACAGTTGCCATCTTCATCGTAACCATCGCAAGCAACAAAACAAGAGCATCCACGATTGTTGCAGCCAGGATTCTGTAGTTATTGAGCGCATTATTGACACATTAAAAATAAAACAAAAGTGCCACGAACGCGGCACCTGGGATACAAAGGGTTAATAATCACATATAATAATTTTCTGTGATATTCGCTCCACTGACGGCTTGCTCCTGGTTGGTTCATGCCGTTGCTAAAGCATTCTGCAAGTCTTCGAAAGGTTCCAGGGTCAAATCCTGGACCAGGCAGATTTTCTCTGCGGCCACCAGAGCAGGGGCGCAAGTTGTGATTTCTAAGCGCATGTATGAGGGTGTTTAAAAATGTAACAGCAAATCGACAGCATTTCATGAAACAGAATAGGCATTTAAACCTGCTGTAAAGGGGAGATACACTCTTTAAGAAGACGCTGACATTGCCCAACAGGCAAGACATGACAAGTCAGTTCATTCTTGCGTACCTATTACTTCGCGAACCGGTTTAATCATAATCCACTCAGCATTAAGAGCTGATGAATTCGCGGGCTTAGATATACTTACGAACCGGGATGACATACGCGCGAACGATCCTATGAAACGACAATAACAAAATAAAATAATAAAAAAAACATCGGCCATTATTTTTAATTTGGGGAACTCATTTAAAATTTTACGTCTTTACGTTTATATTGATAACGACGTGTGATCATTTCAATTTGTTGGTTATTTTTTAAAGGCCCACGGTTCCCATCAAGCCTTGCGAATCCGTATGATTCGCCGATGATAAGGCAGTTAATGCAAATATGCAAGCGAGGTGGACCAGAATGACGAAAATAATTCCTGGAGAAGGAAAAAGGACTAACACAGCTAGGTGACTGGTGCGCGACCGAAGAAATCCGCTTGGTCGTGGTATCAAACCAGGGACCTCTCCATTTCCCGTGGAGCGCTCTACCAACTGAGCTAACCAGGAGTTAAATGTCATTAGAGCAATCAGCATTTATCATGCTGCCACCAGTCTAGTGGCAGTTGATAAAACCTGTTTGCTCTAATGACGTTTAACTCCTGGTTAGCTCAGTTGGTAGAGCGCTCCACTGAAATGGAGAGGTCCCTGGTTTGATGCCACGACCAGGCGGATTTTTCGGGCGCGCAACAGTCACCTAGCTGTGTTTGCAAATTTGTGTTTGTCCTTTGTACCCTTTGTTCCCCTTGTTCCCCTTCTCCAAGGATTATTTTCGTCATTAGTGATTCGCCGATTTATAGGAGATTCTATACTTCGTTAGCCTACTCTAACTTTATTAGGTGGTCTCATCAAGCATATCTTATTAACAAACTCTAATCGGTTGAAAATAAAGCATCTTGTTTCATGTCACACGACCGTCCACGGACGTCAAGCGTAAGTGCCCCAACATAAAATCTACAGCTTCGCTCGTTAACTGAAAGAACTAAACTTGCTCGTCTTGTCATGTTTCAGAAAATCTACCATTCCTCTTTTCTTGTCTAATATCGCAATCAGATGGGCACATTAAAGGCCTCCGGAATGAACTATTTTAAAGGGCCAGCGAATTTGCTCGCAATCTTGCGCTTATCTCCTACGCTGGTTCGCCGATTCCTTAAAGGAGTTCGTTCTGAGGGCCTTTAACGAGCCCGCCTGACTATATGGTGTGCTGACACTTACTATGAACCGCCACCTCACATCAATTTGCGTTGTGGTCACAACTTAGAAGTAAATTATTTATTGGCGAGAACTAATACATATTAAAATCCCCGAAAGTTTCTTATTGTTTACTATTCGCTGGAATTCTCTTCCTGAAATAACATTTGAAACTAATCAGCCTAAATACAGTAATTCCTTCGCGAGGCGCACCTCACAAGTGTTTTTTCGTTAGTCAAAATGTTTACTCAATAACACTTACCTTATTTTTACTTGTCTTTTATATTACCAGTGTTAACATGCCTAGCTCTCGTCCGTAATAAACCGAAATGTTTCTCGGAAACCTTCACTGTTAAAAAATTTGTACTGGATCCCCCCCCCTCCCCTCTCATGTAATGCGCGTCATTGATGTGCTTTGAGGATTATTAAACTGAACTGAAAATCAAATGTCCGAGATAAGTCGAAGGCAAACGAACACATGAAACCACCAACACACGTACTAAAAGCGCAAGTCACTGGGTACTCCCACGATAGGTTTACCGATGCTAGAAGAACACCTACAAAAACATGAGCACCATGCTTTTGAGGCTGTTTGTTTGGTCCTATTGGCTCGTAGCGTCGGCTGTACCCGAACTTAAAGCGAAACGAAGTGTAATCACAGACTGCTCGAAGAAACGCGGGTTTCTTGCTCGATAATTTGTTGTTCTAATAATAATCTTCTAATGATAATCTGCTAATCTGCAGAGCGATAATAAGACACTTGCCACTTGTCTCTCCCTGGGTTTCTTTTTTTCTTAACAATTACGATAGCGAAGTTGTGATTATAATGCAATTAAATGCGAAGGTGCAAGCGAGCTGGGACAAGAATGATGAAAATAATCCCTGGAGAAGGGGAACAAGAGGGACAAAGGACAAACATACATTTTGAAGCGTTATGATTATAATGCAATTAAATGCAAATGTGCAAGCGAGCTGGACAAGAATGATGAAAATAATCCCTGGAGAAGGGGAACAAGAGGGACAAAGGACGA
The DNA here is from genome assembly GCA_037355805.1 of Ixodes ricinus. Taxonomy (NCBI): domain Eukaryota; kingdom Metazoa; phylum Arthropoda; class Arachnida; order Ixodida; family Ixodidae; genus Ixodes; species Ixodes ricinus. The sequence goes on from JAZHYW010065573.1 coordinate 33,432, forward strand.
ACACAAATCTCCAAACACAGGTAGATGACTGGTGCGCGACCGAAAAAATCCGCCTGGTCCGGGTATCGAACCCGGGACCTCTCCATTACAGGTGGAGCGCTCTACCAACTGAGCTAGCCAGGGGTTAGACGTCAGTAGAGAAAACGGGTTTTATCAGCTGCCACCAGTCTAACACCAATAAGGGTGAAGCTTGCAATTTTAAGGTTATGACTATAATGCAATTAAATGCAAACGTGCAAGCGAGCTGGACAAGAATGATGAAAATAATCCCTGGAGAAGGGGAACAAGAGGGACAAATGACAAAGGACAAACACAAATCTCGAAACACAGCCAGGGGCAAATCCAGAACTCCGTTTTTTTTTGTTTTTTTTCTGGGGGGGGGGGGGGCGGAAAATTTTTAAGGGTACTATTTCCCATTCTTTCTTGTGCAAGGCGGGTCCACCCATGTCAAATTGCCCTCCGAGAAGGGGGAGGGAGGGGGGTCGACTTTGTTTGGGGGGGAGGGGCGGCCGCCCTCGTCACCCCCCTTGGATCCGCCACTGAGCACAGCTAGATGACTGGCGCGACCGAAAAAGCTGTGTTTGGAGATTTGTGTTTGTCCTTTGTCTCTCTTGTTCCCCTTCTCCAGGGATTATTTTCATTCGGCGAAGTTATGATTGAGGATATCACGTACCGCATGAAATTCATCAAAAATAACGTGGGCCTTTTATTTTTTTACGCTGATGTTTTTTGAAGTTTGAATGCCAATGAAGTCAGTATCTCGCACTGTTTGCGTAATAACTGACGTAATAACAGAGTCCCACAAGATGAACATTCAGCCATCTCTGCTCCCTGACACGACAAAAAAAAAGAAAAAGTTGATCTGTTATAAACTTCAACGTCTCAGCCAGAGTCAGCGTGTTGACAAACACCTTGGTTTGTTGCCCGCTCGTGACGTCAAAACGTTGTTGTTGTTGTTGTTGTTGTTGTTTAATGCCCGAGTCCCACTAAAGCGACAAACAAAAATAGCACACACCAACAAGTCGCAAGCACGTGCAGCATGCACGCGAAGGTATCTTTGGCAGGCTTGCAATCACTCGTGCTTACTTTACGAGCACCGAAAGACTGCAAACATGCTAGTATATACGCTGCGCGTGTCTGAGGCTTGTCGCGGTGTCGGTTGTTTCTGTTTATCGCTCTAGCGGGACTCGGGCACATATAGTTATTATATTGTTCGGTAGATCGAGGTTCAACTAGCGCTAGTGTCTATGCAACTTCTGGGGGCAAACTGAAGCAGACCGCAACCAGTCTACCTTTTGCGGTGCTCCCACATGTGCATTCCTATAGACCGACACGCTGTTTACAAACAAGCCCGCCTTTGCCCACACCAGGTGTGGGCACTGCGCGTGCGCAGAAACCAAACTCGCGTGAAGGGTAGCGCCTGCGCATGCGCAGTACCGTCGACAGCGCCACCGCAGCTGTGTGACGTCAGGGCCGCGTGTTGGTCTATAGGGAAACACGCGTGCATTTTGACTTTTTGCCAGAAAATAACATGGAACATTTTCGTTCTTTGGGTCGTACCGAATAGTATGTGCCTTTATTAACCTTTTAAAAGTGTAATTGCTTTAGTTGGCGCATCTTTTTTTGATCAGTGAACGTTGTTTAACTTCGCTATATCTCAAGCCCAAACCTGTGTTGCAAAGCAGGTGCGTAAAGACAAGCGACGATTCTAAAGAAACTGACAATCGAAAGGAATATAGAGTGTGTTCAAGGTTCACCAGCATTCCGTTGGTGCTAATATATTGCTAATATGCCAGCCCTGTCAGCCTGTCACTATATAAAAATGACCCCGTGCATCTTTACGAGCGGCTAAAAACATTCAAAAGGGTAAAGAATACAGGCTATAAAAGGTGTCTCTTTTTTTTATGCCGGGCAGTTTTAATTTGGCACTTGTTCTCAAAGTTTTCGAGGGTGTGGGCAATGTTTTGAACATATTGAACAAACGCCTTCGCAGAGAGCAGAAAGAATAAAGCGGTACTTATTGAAAATCAGACTAAATTACGTGACTTTCAATTTATTTTGATCGTACATGCACAGGGAGTTACAGATCCTTTGTTACTGCGTAGTTCTTGCCGTCTCTCTTGGTTTTCCAAACTTCCTTCGTTCGTTCGGCACGTATATGCCCTCATGCTGAGAAGCGCCGACGTCGTGTACGCGCTAACAGTGTCCGACAGTGCACATAATACACGTACGAAGCCGTTTTAGCACCGTTTTTAACGAAATGAATTTGAAAGAAAAGCGCCGTAACTGACCGATTATTTCGTCTGCCTGACTGAGAAATGTTCCAAGCTACCTATTACGAACGAATTATTCGGGATGTTTACTCTTAGAATCGAGCGCAGAGAGAAAATGCACTCGCCTTTTGCCATAGAAATGCATTACCGGAAGTCAATTTTCGACTGGTTGCGGTCTGCTTCAATTCGCCACAGCACACTAGCTCCATTTGAACCTCTGGCGTACATTATAATAACTCTATGTACATTACAGAGGACGGTGACATGGAGTCTTTGTGGCGCCCGTACGCCGATTTTATCCAATACTCGCCCTGTCAAACTCGACTCTTAGATTAACCGCACCTATAACAATGTATCTCAACAAATTGCCAACCTCTTTTCCTTTGCTCTGCTGCAAGGACTATACTGTAAACGACTTATATTATACTGTAAACGATTTCGCATACTTCGCGAATTTCCTGGAGTGCGAGTTTCCGGAATTATTTTTGCGGGGTACAAGTTTCACGGTCTAGGGTGATATGCAACGTGTTTGGCTGCAGATATATTCACACAATAAACTGTCTAGGGAATTGTTCAAGTCACCAAAATTCGAGAAAATTAGGTCCTCGCGACAATTAATTCGTTCGCAGTAGTCGTCTATGCAATATCTAACCATCGCGTGAAAACAATCCCAAAAACTGCGCAGAAACATTTTTTTTATTTCTCTGACGTTTGTGTTGACGGTGGCGGAGCACTCTCAGGAAGAAAATATTTACGGAGGTATCTTTGTATCGCGATTGGCCGTGATAACCGACAGCATTAGTGAGTCGTTTCGAGGCGAACGGTTCGCCGATCCACTGCGCATGCGTGCGCCGATCGCACGGGTCGTCGAAAACGGTTTCACCTAATTGTCACGATTTGCAGCACGTGAACTACAGCACGAACAACGAGGAAGACCTTACAACATGGTGGATGGAGCAGGAGGAGCTTGGACGAGCGGTGCCAAAATGTGTATGTGACAGTGGCTTAAAATTCCCTTCTGACAGTGCGTACGAAACGAACAGAGGCACCGTTATACTGTGGGAAGTCGCGTAATGTCCATTTAATAAGGGGGGGGGGTAGCAGAAGACCCGTGGAGAAAAAGAAAACATGGCAGGCACGCACACGACCGCGGTGGGTCCATAAAGAGCGCTCCAGCGCGCACGTCCCTCAGGCCCGTGCGATAGGCAAGGAGGAGGCACGCAGGTGTGCCCGGCGGGGAGTTCGCAGGAAAGCGGCGAGGGGGACGGACTCGGGCGAAACTATGCACCACCCCGCCACTGTGTCGGTTGACCCCCTGCCGCCCCAGGGCGCCATTTTCCGCGTAGGTGCTGCTTCGAGGCGTAATTGAATGGGCCGCGAGGCTATATCTTCTCCCGTCGCTTCAATTCCCGCGTCTGTCCTTCGTGTGTGTGTGCGTGTTCTTTTTTTTAAGGTAAGATTGAGGGGAGGGGGGTTGTTGCGGGTGGCTTCAGCTATACATCGGGTGACGTCGTATTAACGGCGCATTAGAAGAGGCAGACGCCGTGCGTCGGCATGCCGGGTCGCACTATCTCACGGTGTGTATTAGGCGAATTCACTCTTAATATAGTTTTCATGTAGAAATGTTGATGGCCATGCTTATAATTGCTCGAGGTTCGTCAAAATATGTTGAAGAATTCACGATGGATGACCCCTGCCACGCGGCAAAACTTTACTGTCAGTTCCATCAAAATGACAGCGTCTGATCGGCCAGTCATCACGCGCCGCTCCTGGCACATGAGCAGTGCACGCGTGACGCTTGTATAGTCAGGATCGCGAGCTGATTCGCCGATCACTTCGTGTCATTCGATGAAACCGGCATTAAATTTCACCGCGTACGACACATAGGGGTATTAGTTCTTAATAGGCTTCAAACCGGACTCTCCCTGCTCGTACTTCGTAGAAAAAAAGACTCGGTGTTCAGACACGGACAGAAGTGTCTGAACCTCAAGCACGTGTTTCAAGCATTTTTGCTTCGTACAGATATGTATACGCTTCGGACATACCTGCAGGCAGTTTATGTATGACCACTGTGACTGACGTACACAAGGAAGAAACGCGCCCCCAGACAGTGATTGCAAGCTGTCTCCTGTATGGTGGATTAGTAGTGGGACCGCGGCTTTAGGGTACGGCCAAGAGGTGAAGGCAGGCACGTAGCCATGGGGGGGGGGGGGGGCATGGGGCTTGGCCCATTCCCCGAAATCTTCCATTTTGCTGGGGCCTCCTCTCCCTCCTCCCCCACATACAACATTTTGTCATAGGCGCCCCCCCCCCCCCCCTCTCCCGAAACAAAATCCTGGCTACGTGCCTGGGTGAAGGGAAAGCTAGATACATCGGCAGGAGGGGGTGAAATGGGATGAAGCTAAATGAAATCGTGAGGCATCGCTTCCTGAACGTATATACTCTAGAACCCAGTCTAATTTTGACGTTGGGTGCTCTTGAGCGCCCCTCTAGGGTAGATCTATTGCTTTAGCGTCGTGGAACGGGCACCAAATAAAATGTCCCTGACGTCTGAGAAACAGCGCTCTTTTCCAGAAAAAGAGTTAAAAAAAAACTCAGCAAAAAGAACTTTTTTTAATGAAAAGTATAGCCAAGATTAGTAGCCGTCCGGATACTGCCTTTCGTTGCTACGTTTATAATTTTTAATGTTAGTGACTAATTGCGTCGGTTTCATTTTTTAATGCTCCTTAAATAGGGAGAGGTATTTACCCTGACTGCATAAAAGTGAGAAAAGTTGAAATAGGTTTAATAAGCCACGATGGCCGAAACTTTCTGTAAGAACGACTTTTTTGTTGTTAGGAGACATTGTTTATTGTTCCGCGAATTAAACGTCCGGGAACGTCCGTTGTAGCACGCATACATACTACTCCTTATTTCTTTCTTATAGCCGAAGAATACAAAAAGCTCGGAGCTTTATAGCAGCCTGCAATTACACTATGTAGCAAAGTATTGGTACCAATGTTTTATTAGACACTCGAACGAAAATTATAGGACGATAAATATTTCCCAGTGCCCAAGCCCCTCGTAGCCGCATTACACCTGATTTGTGTTTGTGAGAACAGTGCAGCACGAAACCATCAACCAGTGAATTAACCACGCATTACAATGAACGAAAAATATCGCCTTCCAGAACTGCCTCCAGTTCTTCGAATTCCTCTAAAACTAGTTAGCACCATCCGTGCCTGTTTTTGTATCATCGAAAATCCCCACAACAACAGGAGACGTTGCTCGAGTCGCAACACGACATAGAGAAAGCTTCTGGTACCAATAATGAAAAATCAAACTATTTTTGGAACCCCCAAACCTTGCTCAAACTGTCCTTGGCAATGCCAGCGGCACCAACGACCGTGATCCTGGTCAAGGTCATCGAAACTACGAGGACATCGACGACAACAAAGACAGACCAAGGAGGGATCACTAACCCCAGAGGCGTCCTTTAGTCGCAGTCTCTCCGAACCAAGACGATCGGATTAGGCCTAGGCTCTCTAAGCCACTTCGCAGGGTCCCTCAACAGAATGAACTCTTGACAAGCTGAGTTGACAGCAGGAAGGGCCCCCAGGGTCGGAGTCAGTAAGACGGTCAATTACGGACAGAAGGTACTGAACGTGGACGGACCAGACTTCCACGAGTTCTAAGCACTCCCCAGACTGAGAGGAAGATCGCCATTGAATGTATAATGACTCAGTTGACATTCCTGGTGGGCGTTCATCCTCTTTGTCCACGTGCAAAAGGGACTGCTGCGAGTGGAGAAGATTTAGAATCGGTTTGCACGCTGTCAGCAAGAAGGAGATTTTTCTTTGTACCCAGCTCAGTTGGTCCCCTCCCAGGTGGGTTGCCTTCGGCGAAGGGTGCTTCCTCCCGAGTCGTTTCTTTCGAGAATGGCGAGTGGGACTTCAGTTTCTTCCTGGGACACGGGGTGACTGCCGCTGGGGGTCTCTCCTCCACCCTAGGTGACTGACTGCTTCCGATGTGAGATATCGAAGGGTGGTTTGGCTTCCGCGCTTGAGTTTAATCCGTTCTACCTGGAAACCTTTGTTCTTTTCTTCATGCTTTACTTTGTTGTTGTTGTTTTGAAGAAGACGAGCAAAGTACGTGAAAAATGCGGGGAAGTGCCGAGAAAAAATGGGAAAGGGCGTCGCGTGTGCGGTCCTGCATTGCAGGGATCGGTGAAACTCTGCCACGCACGTATGTTTAAATCAAGACGTTCGTGAGAGTAATGGAAAACAGTTACGGACTCGAAACGGACTCAGCGAGACTTCAATCAATCAATCAATCAATCATTTTATTTTTTCAAGTCAAATACAAATTCGACTTGAACGGTCCGCTGGCACAAAAGGCAAACAGGTTGCCTGACGAGGTGCCAGCGGCCGGTAAAGACGGCGGAATCCAGCGGCAAATACACAAAAAAGAAAACAATTCGCGCATGCAGAAACATAAGGCAACACAATATCGTGATAACACTCGGACATCATACAAGGCAAAAAAAAAAATTACATATGCGTACAAACAACACCAGGAAGCACAATAAATCACACCGCCCGATATTAGACATTGTCAGGAAGTGAGAGAGAAGAAACACGATCTGGAAATAAGACAGCAAAAAAATGTCCTATAAAGTATACTATGTAAAAATGAGTATAAGCATGAATTACATAGTATAAAGTACATAGTGTAAAAAATATGTATAATGCTTTTGTATGGAAAGCATTACACGATTAAAAAGTACCATATATTTTACAGTCGTCAGTCAAGAAGACAATCTAAAACGGTGACAAATAAAAAATGGTCAGGAAAGAACTCCTTGCCCCTAATTCACCTTTAAAACAATAAGAGCATATGCAGGCAAAAGTTAAAACCATTTATACATTTACATAATACGTATCTCATGTTTGACTAAGAAGGAGCGAAGCTGTTTTTGAAAAGCCCCTGTGGTGCCGGCAAGCAATACGTTGTTGCCTAGAGCGTTTAAAAGCTGGGGTACTTGGAAGCTGATCTTTTGGTTGCCGTAATTCGTTCTAGTTCGTGGTAGTTTATAAGCTGACTTTGCCCTTAGGTTATAGTCCGTTAGATTTGAGGGAATTAAATCAAAGCTATTTATTCCTTTTGCATGAACTAGCTGTCCAAGTTTATAGTGGTATAGCCTGTTGAGCGGTAAGATATTAAGTTTTTCAAGTAATTCATCGGCATTGCTATCGTATTTTGCGCTGGCTACAATTCGTATTATACGTTGTTGTAAACTTATGAGCCCATTATAGTTTGTTTTGCAAGTTGTACCCCATACTAGAAAGCAATAATACAGTTTTTGATAAAACAAAGTATAATATAGTTGTATTTTTAGCCAGGTAGGCAAGATATCTCTTGTTTTATAAATTGCTCCTATAGCTCTAGATAACTCTTTTTTGATGTTCATGGTTTGTGTAGTCCAAGATAATTGGTCATTAAACCATACACCCAAAAACTTAAAGTCAGATATTTGTTCTATAGTGCATTCATTTATTTTCAAGCGTGGTTGTCTGGAAAGTTTTTTATTTTTTGCCCTGAATAGCATATATTTGGTCTTCTTAGTGTTTAGTTGCATTCTATTTGCCTCCAGCCAGCTATTTAATGTTCGTAAATAATTATTTGCATCGCGTTCAATGACGTCAATAGTAGTGCCAGAAAAAAAGAGACTGGTGTCATCGGCGTACATAATTAAACTTGGAGAGTTTGCGATGTTGACTATGTCGTTAAGGTAGATAATAAAAAGCAACGGTCCTAAAATGGAACCCTGCGGAACCCCGTACTTAAGTGTCATGTGGTTGGAACAAATACCATTGATTTGTACATATTGTTCGCGATTTTGCAGAAAGCTACTTATTAAATCTAGGGCCTTTCCCCTAATGCCATAGTGAGGCAATTTGTGTAATAAGACGTCATGATTGATACTATCGAACGCTTTCCGGAAATCCAAGTATACTCCAAGTGTAAGCAACTTGTTTTCAAAATTATTTAGAATCTTATCTTTGATGTGTAACAGTGCATGCTCAGTTGATTTGCCTTTTTGAAACCCGTACTGTGCTGGCGAGAGTGCCGAAAAAGATGTTAGAAAATTTCGTATTCTGTTATTTATCAGATTTTCAAAAATCTTGGATAGAATTGGGAGTATAGAAATCGGACGATAGTTACTGATGTCATCTTTGTTGCCACTTTTATGTATTACAGTAACTCTCGCAGTTTTTAACGGACTTGGGAAAATACCACTTTCAAACATAAGGTTTGCTATGTGTTCTAGTGGCTTACTTATCAAGGAAGACACGTGTTTGATTGGTGCAACTTTTATATTATCATCTCCACAGGAGCCCTTATTTTTCAAAGTCCTTATTACCGCTTCAACTTCAGTGGAAGTAACAGGATATAGCATAATTGTATGCTCCAGGTGCGTTTGCGCGAGGGTCTCAGGTCCGATAGTAATTTGACCATTGTGGGCACCAACGTTTATAAAATATTCATTTATTGCATTAGCCATATCACGTCCTCTGTAGACTTCGGACCCCATTCGCAGTTCATTTATAGTGGCAGACTTAGAATTTGGCATTATAATAGATTTCAGGGCACTCCAGGTACGTTTTGGATCATTTCGAAGATTGTCAAATTTACTAATATGATACTGCGCTTTCGCCTTCTTAATGTCACGGTTCAGTGCATTCCTGTACTGCTTATAATCTTTAAGTATGCTGTTATCACGAGTCTTCTGAAATTTTTGAAAGATCCTATTTTTTTTATTTATACGTTTTACTAAGTCATTCGACAACCATGGTTTTCTGCATTTTTTGCGTCCTACTCTAAATTTTTGTAAAGGAAATGCTGCGTCATAGCACTTTTGCAGTTCTGCATGGAAAATAGCATAAGATTCTTCGACATTTTGACAAGACATCACGTCTTCCCAGTTTGCTTCAGATATTAGATTATAAAAAGTTTCTAAACTGTGGTGATCAATTTTTTGAAAAAAATTACTTGATTGCGGTAAACTGCGGGAGGGTTTAAGGCGCGAAAGGAAGCAGAACAAAGGGAAATGGTCACTCATATCCGCCAAGAACACCCCAGGGACGGCGTCCAGTGGGTTTATATTTGTAATGCAGACATCAATAAGGGTGCTTACTCCGTGACGGAGCAGCACCATAGCAGCCGAATAACGCTAATATATCTTCCTACTAGCAACGTGCGCGACCAAAAGCGTTGCTGTGGTCGTCGGCGTTCCTGGCTTTCCACGATCGGCCAAACCACAAGCATAAGAGCATTGTCAGAAACTGTCAACCGCGACGGTAATAGTTTCAGAATGTGATGGCTCCTAGCTTCCACTGTGATTTTTAAACACACCATCGAACTTGTGACAAGAGATGATACGCAGCCAGGGTAACAACGCGTGACGACACGGCGGGGCAAATCCTGGTCATGACGTCACGGATGGCAATCATAAGTGTTCGCCACCGAAACGTCTCGGCGCTAATAAAAAAATAGTTGCCGATCAACTGTGGCCTAAAAAACGTCTAAAAACTTTTTTGTGTGTGTTTCATGTGGTGCTCTATGTGAGCAGCACCAGCAGCGTCAACCCGAAGGTCTGCTTCTGTTTTCCTCCCGCGCATATAAAATAGCAAGTGTTTTCCTCCCTTGCACTCCTGAATATTGGGTATGATATATGCTCTACCTAAAGTCCCCTTGGTACCTTTGTTAAAAGTTTTATTGCACTCCGTTTATTGGCTGAATTATACGAACATTTCCAAGCCCGAATATCGCTCACATCCTGTAGAAATGACCACCAGCACCGTGCGATGAAGTCCCGTTCAAGCGCCATGTATGGTCTGACGCTATGCCTGCTGCCTGAGCGGCGTTTCGGTGGTGGCGGTCGCCCAGTCTGTATCCGCACTGAGGATACCTGGAGATCGTCACGAAATATGCTTACGAAAAGTTTCGTTTTCCTGAAGTCGTACTCAGCACTGTGGGAGGCACCAACACGAGCTCGTAGCTTGAGTGCTATCGACTGCATTGCCATCGCTTGCACCCACTTACAACGAGAAAACACACCGGCGCCCCCTATCGGTGGAATTTAAACTCTTACCTGCGTATATTTTACGGGGTCACATTTCTTTCACCGTAGGCTCGAAATAATTCGGCCTGTAATATAAGAGACCGTTTCTGGTATAGATAGGGCGTCGATGTGATCCCGCAAATACTGGAAAAACTCCGGTTCAGCTATACGCCGATCGGAACTGTTCCAGGGCAATCCGATAGATGGCACCAGTGTGTCATTCTGTTCTCTAAGCTGTTACGAGCATTTGCAGCGCACACTCGGTCGCACTCAGACGCAAATGTGTGAACCAGCCTTCGGAATGCATACGCCCTCGAAAGGCTGCAGGTTCGCACATTTCCACTCGCTTCACATTTGCATCCGTCCACATTGTGGAGCTCATTCTCCCGCATTTGTGGCTTCGATCTACTGGAGGCTCCACGCAACCGCCCTGTGAAGAGCTGTCCAAACAGAACACGCTTTTTGCTGTGCACAGCATTTACTGAACCGGCAGCGGAGGTTCTCCCTCCGCTTCCGTTTTACTTTACGCGACCTTTTGCCGGGGCGAATGTCACAATCTGAAACGTTCTTGAACAAAGCCTGGATCGTGCTCGTGACGTATGGCAGGACGTAGCCACTCGCGCACACTGCTCGCTGTCGTCGAGGCCAACGCTGTTGTTGTCAGTCCCCAACCTCCCGGAAACAGGAAAGGAGGTAAGGAGACGAGGAGGAAAGCCATGCTGTTTGCGCGGTTGATGTCCTCACTGAAATCGTACGCGCGCGCCAAAATGCTCACGTTTTTTCTTCTTTTTTCTTATTTTATAAGCATGCACGCTTTAGACAGACCTTCAAAGAAGAACCGTTGAGCTGACCGCGACCCCGCGTCCCGTGGGCGTCATCGTCGGCGGGACGAAAACGAACGTCGAGACGCCGTGTATGTGGCTCGCGGGGGCACGTCACTGGCAGGAAGAGGAGCGGCCGTCAGTTGATGAGACGAGTGCGATCCCGTAATTCGGCCGGCACGCGCGAGGCCCGTCGCTTTTTCCGGAGCGCGGCAAAGAGACGACCGCCACGCGGCAATTAGCGGCTTCCCCTCCCGCAAGAGCGTGTAATGCGTGTGCACACAGATCCGGGGCTAATGGCTTTGCCCTGGGCGGACCGGACGCATCCATCCCCCATAACCCACACCGAAACAGGTTCCGCCGCCACGGAGACCGCAAGCGTCGACCCGCGCCTGGGCGAGAAAAGAAGGCCCCTGCGTGCAGACACGGACCACGCCGTCCGTCGACGAATCGTCGTGGTCCTCGTCGTCTGGCCCGGCCCTCTTCAAAGACACTCTTTAAGTTCGGTAGATGTATCGTCCGCAATAGACCCTTTTCAAAACCCAAGACCGCCTGCATGGTGACTCAAAATGCGGTTTCCCTTTCGTCGAACTAATGGCGGTCACGAAACTACGAGTGTTTCATCGTTTTCCTACGTCAGGACGCATGAGGATTGGTTTCTCGATCACCTCGTTATTCCCCTTTGATTTGTTTAGGTTTCGATAGTGGGAGCATTAGAACTGACCAGTACAATGCGACGACTCATAAAAGCCTCTCAATTAAATTTCGCCGCCAAAAAGGCTTCAGAAGCAAACTTGCGCCAGGATGTTGATTGGACCAACTCCGAAATAAACGCTTCCGCAGTGTATCCAATTCGTGCGTCGTGTAGTACTGACGTCTCCAACGTACAGGCGTCAATAACCCCTGCATGGTATACGTCCAACTCCTTCCTTCATCGGCCTCATGAAGGCCTCCATTAGTTTGGCACAGATGCCGTGCACTGAGTTGATGATAGCGATCAAAATAGCCAGACTGAATTTCGAAAAGGTTCTATCCGGAGCTTTCAGTGCCACGTTTGTTTGCAGCCTCCCCGGCGCAAACTCTTTATTCCCACGTATGTTTTTGTTTTATTGCCTATACTTAAACTCCTCCAAAACGACATCAAACTTGAACCGGGGCAATATGAGGGAATCGAAGGCGCTCAGGAAGCATCACTGCAAAATAATCTGATTGGTTACTGTAATGTTTTTTTTAATCGTGCGGCCGGCGTGACGTCAATAGAGGGTTTTAGAATTGCGTATAGAAGCAAACGAAAGTGCTGTGCGTTTGCGTTAGCGTTGCGTGCTCTAGCCTGCGCATGCGCGTCGTCGCCATTCACCATTCCAAAACGCAGTTTGAAGCTCCGCGCACGCTCCAGTGGGGAACACGCAACGCTAACGCAAAGGTCCAGTGCTTGCGTTGGCACGTATACGCAATACTAAGACTCACTAATGTTTGTCCACTCTGCGTTCTAACTCCGAGCGGACAGAGAGTTTGGCAACCTAAAGAATGCACGAGTGAGTAACCCTTAGATAGTATTTTCTTATCATCAACATGTTCCGCAAATGCCTGTCGTTTTGGGGGGGTTCGTTTTTTTCCACGTATATGTTTTGTTTTTATTAAAAATTAAGTTGAAAGTATACGCCGTGCCCGGTTTCTAACTTCCCCTTTGTCCCTGTTTTTTCGGCATACCCTTTCAGCCGAGGTACCAGTGCCAATACATCATACAAAAGACAATTTGCAGACCGTGTCTTCTTTTGTATGCTGTATGACTAGAGCCACTAAATGAGCTGCGCTTAGAGTATCGGCCAATGTTACTAGAACACTCAGTTAGGAAACTCACCGCTGAAACCTGGGCCGCTGGCGTCCACCGAGACCGAGCTAAATACGAAAACAGCGCCACTCTTAATCTTTTGTCTTTACTCTGGTCACTTTGGCTTTTAGAAAGCATGTTTTTGCGTAAAAACAAGCGGAAAAAAACTCTTTTGCAGTAACTTTTATTGGAGTTTAGTACAAAATGACGGGCGCGTGATGTTTTCTAAAATCTTTAGTTTGCAAGGTTTTGCGGCACAATTAATGTTGTTTTTACACAACCATATATGTCTCAGCGGTGATTTCAGGTAGCGCGCAACTTCGGTAGTAATTCGCGGCGCGTCCGCTTGGGAGACGGGGTGGCACCCCTGAAACTCCTTCAACCGTATCTGTCTTGGCGCCAAAATGGCCGATTAAAGTCAAAATAGAAATCAAGTGCAGTTCCTCCGGTGGCCGCTGCGGGAGAATTGGCGGCGTTGCGATCGCTATTAGCTCGGTTTTTGGAGTACGGATCGGGGCCACTTTTTCAGAGCAGGCTCTA